>CM035160.1:90307573-90425073 GCA_020205615.1 Panax quinquefolius | reverse complement strand
ATTGCATATATGGTGAATTCATTGTTATTCCATTCTTATTTATTCATTGGAATATCACATGCGTGCGATTACGCATGTGACCTAATTCCATTATTTATTATTACATTTTTCAATAACTTTTGCATGCGATTTTGCATGTATGGTGAAATTCTTACATTATTCCATTCTTTATTATTATGTTGGAATAACCCGCCTACATCTGAATTCTTAATGCATACATGGTGAAATTCTTTTATTATTCCATTCTTTATTATTATTATGTTGGAATAACTTTGTCATGCATCTGCAATCTTATATACGTGGTGAAATTCTTTTATTATTCCATTCTTTATTATATTGTTGGTTATTGGTTTTACAGTTGTATGTCTTTGGCTGTGTGAAAAAAAGATGATATGTTGTTGAATATCTTTGGCTTTGTAGTGGAAAGATGATCCATTGTTTGATAGCTTTGACCGTGGTGTGAAGATGGGCGGTGTATGACATGATCATGACCACTAGTGATACTAACGAATATCCTTGGCCGTAGTGCATGGATAATTCAATGATGTGATTAGCGGGATCATGACCATTAGTTAACAGTTGAATGTCTTTGGTAGTAGTGCGCTGACAGTAATTTGATTGGTATGATCATGACCATTGGTTTTATAGTTGAATATCTTTGGCCGTAGTGGTGCAAAGATAGACAACCGATTAGTATGATCATTATTATTACATTTGAATATCTTGACCTTTTGGGGTAAGGATATTGAGTAAACGTTCTATTAAGCCTTTGTGGCAAGAAGGAACTGTTAATTCACATTATTATAAATATGAATTGTGAATTTAATCGACATCTTTGGTGGTTCAGGTGAAGACAAGTGATGAAAGTTCTATTTATCTTGAGTATAACAAAGAACTGTTGATGAGTAGTACATGAATAAAATATCAACGATGGACTTTTAATCTAGAAGAGATAGTAGATATTATGTTCTACTTGACTCTTCTAATGGATTGCTTGTTCCACTGCAGTTAAACTTAATGACTGTTATATTTTATCAGTTTAAAACTGTTGAAGGCTAACGATAAATTATTCTGCATTATCTTAGTCATAATATTTCTTACTGGGCTAGTTGAGCTCATACTTTTCTTTCACTGTTCTCTTCAGGAAATGAGAACATATGTGACGCCCCCAAAATAAGTATATGCCACCCATATTGGGTCGCCAGATACATGGTACATACAACTTCATTTATACAACTGTTGTGCAAAATCGACATTTACAACACATATATCATGAGTTTCAATACAAATATTATAACGTATATAATCGACAATATTATTCATATTTAAATTATTACAATGCCATATAAAATACAAAGAAGAAATAATTCAAGTCCCGAAGAAACACGAGAAGATTTTTATTCTCCTCATTCTAATGCGGTATATTTTTGACGCTTTCATGGTCGAATCCTCATCACCCTATTGTTGTTCACCAAAACCAATTAGTAAATGATGTATAAAAATATGTCACACACATTTTATTATTCTCAACATAATTATTATGCCACACCGTTTCATATTTTGATTAGGCTTGTGACTAATTCGTATCACCACTTTATACCCAAGTTCTCTCTGCTAGTCCCAGCTACACTTTTATTACCTGAAAGGGGTGGTGAAGTAAAAGGGTGAGCACAACAAATTTCAAGAAAGAATATCATGACTTAAGATAATTACATTATCAATAGCCTTCATCAATACTAAATCGGATATTTAGAATATATGGCGGGAAGATAAAAGTTTTCAACCATAATAGTAGCGGAACAAGCAATCCATTAGAAGAGTCAAGTAAAACATAATGCCTACTATCTCCTCTAAATTAAAAGTTCATCGTTAATATTTCATCCCTGTAATACTCATCAACAGTTCTTTATTGTACCCAAGACAAAGAGAACTCTCATCACACCGTCTTCACCGAACCACCAAAGATTATAGTTAAATTCACAATTCATATTTATAATCGAATAAATCAACAGATCCATCTTTGCAATACGTGCTAAAGACATAAAAGCGTAAAACCCGATAACGAGCAGGTCCATCTTTGCACTACATGCCAAAGATATACAACTCAAAACCAATAATCTTTGAGACTTCGGCTTAATAGTATCACGACCACGAATTATCCATGCACTACGGGCCAAGGATATTCGTGTTTTCAATAACGGTCATGATTATACCGAATGATCCCTTGTCATAATCATGCCAAGTCCATCTATGCACTATGGGCCAAAGATGACTTTTACCACATCGTTTGTAACATTACGGTCATGATTATACCGAATAATCCATGGTCATAATCATACCAGGTCCATTTATGCACTACTGGCCATAGATGACTTTCAACACAATATAATCATGAGAATGATGACAATGATATATATAATGAATAAACATAAATCATCAGAATAATAAGATAACATAGATCTTAGTAATTTTCAACTTAATTATCCAGAGTCCAAATTGATAACATAATAATAAATGAAGCACAAACTATTAAGGATATTCTAATCCTTTCAGGACCTTTCATCATTTAATGACAAGCTGAAGAAACGAATAATAACATCTTACCATAATATGGAGTATGAAAGAAAATGATATCACTTTAACATAAAAATGATACCCCTTACCACAATAATAACATCCCTTACCTTAGCATGTGACTTGATTCTACTTCCTTTCTTGATTTCTCGATTCCTTAATTTCTTCTTCTTCTTCTTCTTCTTCTTCTTCTTCTTCTCTCTCTCTCTCTCTCTCTCTCTCTCTCTCTCTCTCTCTCTCTTTTCCTTTCTAGACTTTGGCTACGGAAGGAAGCATGAGATAAAGAGAAGCAAAGTGCCGCATAATTGACTTAAATAAAATGAATGGCCAACATCCTTTCCCCACAAAAAAATTGGACCAATAGAAGAAAGGCTTGGTGCATAATTTAGGGAAAGGTTTGAAAATTAAATCTCAGCACTCATCAGCCTTAGCCGCCTCCGTGTCCACATTTTATAAGTATAATATCTCCTCTTTTATTTATTCGATTAATTGCTCATTTGACCATTCATCAATTTAACATTTTATAAAAATCATAAATTAAATTAGACTTTTATTTCATAAAATTCGGGGTCTTACAATCACCCCACCTTATGAAATTTCGCCCTCGAAATTTATGTACGTACGTGAAATTCCGAAGTAATAATAATTTCAAATTCTAGCTCCCAAGCTACTTCCTCTGTCTCATGGTTCATCCATTGCTCATTTCCTGTATTTCAGATATCATTCTAGAATACAGTTTCAAAACAAGGGTTAATTGATAAGCCAAATATTATCCTTATACTCTGACCGACCAATTAAATAACAAATAAACTTAGGTAGGTTATACTAGCGAAGAATTTACCCGTCTCACCCCTCCTAATTCTAGCCTCACATCTCAGCCAGAGATCATATCCCTAAGCTTTGATACCAACTGTGACGCCCCCAAAATAGGTATACGCCACCCATCTTGGGTCACCGATATACATGGTAGTACAATCTGTTGTTGTAAAAATACTGACAACACATATCTTTGTGAGTTTCAATACAAATATTGTAACGTATATAATACGACAATATTCATATTTAAATTATTACAATGACATATAAAGTACAGCAAGAAATAATTCAAGTCCCGAAGAAACACGAGAAGATTTTTATTCTCCTCATTCTAATGCGGTATATTTTTGACGCTTTCATGGCCGAATCCTCATCACCCTATTGTTGTTCATCAAAACCAATTAGTAAATGATGTATAAAAATATGTCACACACATTTTATTATTCTCAACATAATTATTATGCCACACCGTTTCATATTTTGATTAGGCTTGTGACTAATTCGTATCACCACTTTATACCCAAGTTCTCTCTGCTAGTCCCAGCTACACTTTTATTACACGAAAGGGGTGGTGAAGTAAAAGGTGAGCACAAACATTGATAAAGAATATCATGACTTAAGATAATTACATTATCAATAGCCTTCATCAATACTAAATCAGATATTTAGAATATATGGCAGAAGATAAAAGTTTTCAACCATAATAGTAGCGGAACAAGCAATCCATTAGAAGAGTCAAGTAAAACATAATGCCTACTATCTCCTCTAAATTAAAAGTTCATCGTTAATATTTCATCCTTGTAATACTCATCAACAGTTCTTTATTGTACCCAAGACAAAGAGAACTCTCATCACTTGTCTTCACCTGAACCACCAAAGATTATAGTTAAATTCACAATTCATATTTATAATCAGGTAAATCAACAGTCCATCTTTACAATACGTGCCTAAGACATAAAACTGTAAAACCAATAACCAACAGTCCATCTTTGCACTACATGCCAAAGATATACAACTGTAAAACCAATAATGCTGAGACTCAGCTTAATAGTATCACGACCACGAATTATCCATGCTTTACGGGCCAAGGATATTCATGTTTTCAATTACGGTCATGATTATACCGAATGATCCCTGGTCATAATCATGCCAAGTCCATCTATGTACTATGGGCCAAAGATGACTTTTACCACATCGTTTGTAACATTACGGTCATGATTATACCGAATAATCCCTGGTCATAATCATACCAAGTCCATTTATGCACTACTGGCCATAGATGACTTTCAACACAATATAATCATGAGAATGATGACAATGATATATATAATGAATAAAAATAAATCATCATAATAATAAGATAACATAGATCTTAGTAATTTTTAACTAAATTATCTAGAGTCCAAATTGATAACATAATAATAGATGAAACACAAACTATTAAGGATATTCTAATCCTTTCAGGACCTTTCATCATTTAATGACAAGCTGAAGAAACGAATAATAACATCTTACCATAATATGGAGTATGAAAGAAAATGATATCACTTTACCATAAAAATGATACCCCTTACCACAATAATGATATCCCTTACCTTAGCATGTGGCTTGATTCTGCTTCCTTTCTTGATTTCTTGATTCCTTAATTTCTTCTCCTTCTTCTTCTTCTTGTTCTTCTTCTTCTTCTTCTTCTTCTCTCTCTCTCTCCCTCTCTCTTTTCCTTTCTTGACTTTGGCTACGGAAGGAAGCATGAGATAAAGAGAAGCAAAGTGCCGCATAATTGACTTAAATAAAATGAATGGCCAATATCCTTTCCCCACAAAAAAATTGGACCAATAGAAGTAAGGCTTAGTGCATAATTTAGGGAAAGGTTTGGAAATTAAATCTCAGCACTCATCAGCCTTAGCCGCCTCCGTGTCCATATTTTATAAGTTTAATATCTCCTCTTTTATTTATCCGATTAATTGCTCATTTGACCATTCATCAATTTAACATTTTATAAAAATCATAAATTAAATTAGACATTTATTTCATAAAATTCGGGGTCTTACAATCACCCCACCTTATGAAATTTCGCCCTCGAAATTTATGTACGTACCTGAAATTCCGAAGTAATAAGAATTTCAAATTCTAGCTCCCAAGCTACTTCCTCTGTCTCATGGTTCATCCATTGCTCATTTCCTGTATTTCAGATATCATTCTAGAATACAGTTTCAAAACAAGGGTTAATTGATATGCCACATATTACCCCTATACTCTGACCGACCAATTAAATAACAAATAAACTTAGGTAGGTCATACTAGCGAAGAATTTACCCGTCTCACCCCTCCTAGTTCTAGCCTCACATCTCAGCCAAGGATCATATCCCTAAGCTTTGATACCAACTGTGACCCCCCCAAAATAGGTATACGCCACCCATCTTGGGTCGCCAGATACATGGTACATACAACTTTATTTATACAACTGTTGTGCAAAATACGACAACACATATACTGTGAGTTTCAATACAAATATTGTAATGTATATAATACGACAATATTCATATTTAAATTATTACAATGACATATAAAGTACAACAACAAATAATTCAAGTACCGAAGAAACACGAGAAGATTTTTATTCTCCTCATTCTAATGCGGTGTATTTTTGACGCTTTCAAGGTCGGGTCCTCATTACCCTATAGTTGTTCACCAAAACCAATTAGTAAATGATGTATAAAAATATGTCACACACATTTTATTATTCTCAACATAATTATTATGCCACACCATTTCATATTTTGATTAGGCTTGTGACTAATTCGTATCACCACTTTATACCCAAGTTCTCTCTGCTAGTCCCAGCTACACTTTTATTACCTGAAAGGGGTGGTGAAGTAAAAGGGTGAGCACAAATAGCCCAGTAAAGAATATCATGACTTAAGATAATTACATTACCAATAGCCTTCATCAATACTAAATCAGATATTTAGAATATATGGTAGAAGATAAAAGTTTTCCACCATAATAGTAGTGGAACAAGCAATCCATTAGAAGAGTCAAGTAGAACATAATGTCTACTATCTCCTCTAAATTAAAAGTTCATCGTTAATATTTCATCCCAGTAATACTCATCAATAGTTCTTTATTGTACCCAAGACAAAGAGAACTCTCATCACCTGTCTTCACCTGAACCACCAAAGATTATAGTTAAATTCACAATTCATATTTATAATCAGATAAATCAACAGTCCATCTTTGCAATACGTGCTTAAGACATAAAAATGTAAAACCAATAACCAACAGTCCATCTTTGCACTACATGCCAAAGATATACAACTGTAAAACCAATAATGCTGAGACTCAGCTTAATAGTATCACGACCACGAATTATCCATGCTTTACGGGCCAAGGATATTCATGTTTTCAATTACGGTCATGATTATACCGAATGATCCCTGGTCATAATCATGCCAAGTCCATATATGTACTATGGGCCAAAGATGACTTTTACCACATCGTTTGTAACATTACGGTCATGATTATACCGAATAATCCATGGTCATAATCATACCAAGTCTATTTATGCACTACTGGCCATAGATGACTTTCAACACAATATAATCATGAGAATGATGACAATGATATATATAATGAATAAACATAAATCATCATAATAATAAGATAACATAGATCTTAGTAATTTTCAACTTAATTATCCAGAGTCCAAATTGATAACATAATAATAGATGAAGCACAAACTATTAAGGATATTTTAATCCTTTCAGGACCTTTCATCATTTAATGACAAGCTGAAGAAACGAATTATAACATCTTACCATAATATGGAGTATGAAAGAAAATGATATCACTTTACCATAAAAATGATACCCCTTACCACAATAATGATATCCCTTACCTTAGCATGTGACTTGATTCTGCTTCCTTTCTTGATTTCTTGATTCCTTAATTTCTCCTTCTTCTTCTTCTTCTTCTTCTTCTTCTTCTTCTTTTCTTCTTCTTCTTCTCTCTCTTTCTCTCTCTCTTTTCGTTTCTAAACTTTGGCTACGGAAGGAAGCATGAGATAAAGAGAAGCAAAGTGCCGCATAATTGACTTAAACAAAATGAATGGCCAACATTCTTTTCCCCACAAAAAAATTGGACCAATAGAAGAAAGGCTTGGTGCATAATTTAGAGAAAGGGTTGGAAATTAAATCTCAGCACTCATCAGCCTTAACCGCCTCCGTGTCCACATTTTATAAGTTTAATATCTCCTCTTTTATTTATCCGATTAATTGCTCATTTGACCATTCATCAATTTAACATTTTATAAAAATCATAAATTAAATTAGACATTTATTTCATAAAATTGAGGTCTTCTGATCACCCACCTTATGAAATTTCGCCTCGAAATTTATGTACGTACCTGAAATTCCGAAGTAATAAGAATTTCAAATTCTAGCTCCCAAGATACTTCCTCTGTCTCATGGTTCATCCATTGCTCATTTCCTGTATTTCAGATATCATTCTAGAATACAGTTTCAAAACAAGGGTTAATTGATATGCCACATATTATCCCTATACTCTGACCGAACAATTAAATAACAAATAAACTTAGGTAGGTCATACTAGCGAAGAATTTACCCGTCTCACCCCTCCTAGTTCTAGCCTCACATCTCAGCCAGGGATCATATCCCTAAGCTTTGATACCAACCGTGGCCTTGAAAATAGGTATACGCCACCCATCTTGGGTCGCCAGATACATGGTACATACAACTTTATTTATACAACTGTTGTGCAAAATACGACAACACATATACTGTGAGTTTCAATACAAATATTGTAACGTATATAATACGACAATATTCATATTTAAATTATTACAATGCCATATAAAGTACAAAGAACAAATAATTCAAGTACTCAAGAAACACGAGAAGATTTTATTCTCCTCATTCTAATGCGGTGTATTTTGGCGCTTTCAAGGTCGGTCCTCATCACCCTATAGTTGTTCACCAAAACTAATTAGTAAATGATGTATAAAAATATGTCACACACATTTTATTATTCTCAACATAATTATTATGCCACACCATTTCATATTTTGATTAGGCTTGTGACTAATTCGTATCACGACTTTATACCCAAGTTCTCTCTGCTAGTCCCAGCTACACTTTTATTACCTGAAAGGGGTGGTGAAGTAAAAGGGTGAGCACAAATAGCCCAGTAAAGAATATCATGACTTAAGATAATTACATTACCAATAGCCTTCATTAATACTAAATCAGATATTTAGAATATATGGTAGAAGATAAAAGTTTTCCACCATAATAGTAGTGGAACAAGCAATCCATTAGAAGAGTCAAGTAGAACATAATGTCTACTATCTCCTCTAAATTAAAAGTTCATCGTTTATATTTCATCCCAGTAATACTCATCAACAGTTCTTTATTGTACCCAAGATAAAGAGAACTCTCATCACCTGTCCTCACCTGAACCACCAAAGATTATAGTTAAATTCACAATTCATATTTATAATCAGATAAATCAACAGTCCATCTTTGTAATACGTGCCTAAGACATAAAACTGTAAAACCAATAACCAACAGTCCATCTTTGCACTACATGCCAAATATATACAACTGTAAAACCAATAATGCTAAGACTCAACTTAATAGTATCACGACCACGAATTATCCATGCACTACGGGCCAAGGATATTCGTATTTTCAATTACGGTCATGATTATACCGAATGATCCCTGGTCATAATTATGCCAAGTCCATCTATGCACTACGAGCCAAAGATGACTTTTACCACATCGTTTGTAACATTACGGTCATGATTATACCGAATAATCCCTGGTCATAATCATACCAAGTCCATCTATGCACTACTGGCCATAGATGACTTTCAACACAAGATAATCATGAGAATGATAACAATGATATGTATAATGAATAAACATAAATCATCATAATAATAAGATAACATAGATCTTAGTAATTTTCAACTTAATTATCCAGAGTCCAAATTGATAACATAATAATAGATGAAGCACAAACTATTACGGATATTCTAATCCTTTCAGAAACTTTCATCATTTAATGATAAGCTGAAGAAACGAATAATAACATCTTACCATAATATGGAGTATGAAAGAAAATGATATCACTTTACCATAAAAATGATACCCCTTACCACAATAATGATATCCCTTACCTTAGCATGTGACTTGATTCTGCTTCCTTTCTTGATTTCTTGATTCCTTAATTTCTTCTCCTTCTTCTTCTTCTTCTTCTTCTTCTTCTTCTTCTTCTTCTTCTTCTTCTCTCTCTCTCTCTCTCTCTCTCTCTCTCTCTCTTTCCTTTCTAAACTTTGGCTACGGAAGGAAGCATGAGATAAAGAGAAGCAAAGTGTTACATAATTGACTTAAACAAAATGAATGGCCAGCATCCTTTGCCCACAAAAAAATTAGACCAATAGAAGAAAGGCTTGGTGCATAATTTAGGGAAAGGTTTGGAAATTAAATCTCAGCACTCATCAGCCTTAGCCGCGTCCGTGTCCACATTTTATAAGTTTAATATCTCCTCTTTTATTTATCCGATTAATTGCTCATTTGACCATTCATCAATTTAACATTTTATAAAAATCATAAATTAAATCAGACTTTTATTTCATAAAATTCGGGGTCTTACAACGTAGCTGGGACTAGTCGGGGAACGGAGTTACGGTCCAGATGATAGCATTAGTAGTCCTCACTATTCTATTAAATAGTGTGACAAGAAATGTAATAAGGACTCTATTGAGTGTGGATATTGTCTAGATGACAATATTTGTATTAAAACTCACAGTTATGTCTTGTCGTATTCTACACGACAACTGTATAATTAAGTTGTATTTAAGTTCTGTACCATGTATCTGGCGACCCAAGATGGATGATGTATACCTAAATTTGGGGTCGTCACAGTTGGTATCAAAGCTTAGGGATATGATCCCTGGCTGAGATGTGAGACAAGAACTAGGAAGGGAGAGACGGGGAATTCCTTCGCTAGTATGATCTACCTAAGTTTATTTCTTATTTAATTGGTCGGTTAAAATATAGGTGTATTATGTGGTATGTCAATTAACCCTTATTTTGAAACTATATTCTAGAATGATATTTGAAATACAGGAGATGAGAAATGGAAAATCATGATAGAGAGGAAATAACCGGGAAGGTATAATCCGAAAAGAAAGCAAAATTTTGATAAAAGGAGAGGAGATTGTGAGACCCCAAATTTTATGAAATAAAAGTATTCAATTTTTCTATTTTGGTAAATAGTTAAATTGATAAAAGTTTAAAGTTAAGGGTGATATGTGAAAATTTTTCAAAGTAGACAAGTTGTCATAAAATACCCGGTTACTATTTACTCTAGTATTGTTCACTCGGGTATTTGGGGTATTTTTCGTGTCGGAGTACTATTCACAGGTTACTATTCACCCGATTACTATTCACTCTAGTATTGTTCACTCAGGTATTTGGGACACTTTTTGTGTCAGGGTATTATTCACAGGATACTATTCCCGAAGTACTATTCACGGAGTACTATTCACCCAAAAAATATATTTCTTTTCAGTTCAAATCATTTTTGGGTACAATATTATTCCATGAGGAGATGTGCTAATTTTTCAGATCGTTGGTTGAAATTATAATAGTAAATCAATATAGATCGTTGGTTTAAAGTTTTAATAGTAAAATCTTTTTATAAAAAACAGAATACTTTTATAAAGTTATTCTATAAATAGAATATATTATATTCTATTATGCATAGTGTTTTGCATAGTAAAATCTTTTTATATAAAATGAATACTTTTATAAAGTTATTCTATAAATAGAATATATTATATTTTTTTATGCATAGTGTTGCATAGTGTATCAGCATAGTGTTTTGCATAGTAAAATCTTTTTATATAAAACATAATACTTTTATAAAGTTATTCGTTTTATTAGATTATAAATAGAATATATTATATTTTATTTAAAAGATTTTGCTTTAAATATGGACCGTCCGATTAAAAGTAAATCAATCTGGACCATTCATAAATTAGTTACTACGCAGTCCATTCTTCTATAAATAGAAGCTCATTCTTTCATTATTTCTTACGAATTCACTGCAACTCTAGAGAGAGAATTCTTCTTCTATAATCTTGAGCGTATTTCTTTAGAGTTTTAAGAAAACTTTGAGCGTAGTGCAAGTTTTCTTCTAGTATATATCCTTGCTCTACCAGTCGGAATACTCTTCTTTCAAAGGTAGGGGATATTATTTGTTTTACTCGTAGGGATATTATTTGTTGTACTCGTAAGGGATATTATTTGTTGTACTCGTAAGGGATATTATTTGTTGTACTCGTAAGGGGTATTCTTTCTTTCTTATTCGTGAAGAGAACTTCTGTTATTCCATTCTTTATTATTCTGTTGGAATAACTTTTGTATTCATGGGATACCCTATACTTGGTGAAATTCTTACATTATTCCATTCTTTATTATTATGTTGGAATAACTTTGTTTATCTAATCTCAGATATACATGGTGAAATTCTTCTAATATTCCGTTCTTTATTATTACGTCGAAATATCCTGTCTCATGCATTGCACGCTTTGGACTGGTTCCATTATTTATTATTACAGTGAATATCCTCAGATGTAATGCGTTCGCGCCGGACACTTCGGTTCCATTATTTATTATTTTGTTGGCATAACTTGTCTGTGCGATCTATTGCATGCATGGTGAATTCTGTTGTTATTCCATTCTTATTTATTATGTTGGAATATCCTGTCTGTGCGATTACGCATGACCTGATTCCATTATTTATTATTCTGTTTGAATAACACTTCTGTGCGGATTACGCACATATGGTGAAATTCTTCTGTTATTCCATTCTTTATTATTATGTTGGAATAACTTTTATCATGCAAAGTAATCGCATATATGGTGAAATTCTTTTATTATTCCATTCTTTATTATTATGTTGGAATAACGTATCATGCTAAGTCTTTATACACATGGTGAAATTCTTTTATTATTCCATTCTTTATTATCTTTGTTGGTTATTGGTTTTTTACATTTGTATGTCTTTGGCACGTAGTCTGAAAGATGATATGTTGTTGAATATCTTTGGCTGTAGTCCAAAGATGATCTGTTGTTTGATAGCTTTGACCCGTAGTGTGAAGATGGACAGGTGTATGACATGATCATGACCACTAGTGATACTTGTTAGTTCCTCGAGAGCCAATAGATCCAGGGGGGGTTGTATAGATCATTTTTATTTCAAATACTTTTCTGGTTTATTTTATTTTGTACATAGATTAACATATGACAAACATAAGAATCTTTTCAAACCTGTTGGAATAAGTAAAAGATCCCTTCATTGATATATCCATAATCATACATACATTATTAAGTAGAGTAAGTTTAGTTGTAAGCGCTTAAAACATACATAGCGATTATAGCGATTATAGTACATAATGTAAATGACATAATGTAAAAGACACAAGGGTTTTAAGTGGTTCAGAGACTCAAGCTCCTAATCCACTCTTCTGTTTTCAACTAGCAGGATTTCCACTAAGGAATGGCAGCACCCTGAATCACTAAGATTCCTTCAAGGCCAGCAGCCTTGGAACTTCAGTTCACTAAGAACTCTTCAAGGCCAGTAGCCTTGGGACATCTCTAGTTCCCTTGGAACTCTTCAAGCCCAGCAGGCTTAGAACTTCGTTTAGTCCCTCCGGACAAGGACCCTTCTGGCCCTGCTTTGTTTAGTCCCTTTGGACAAGGACCCCTCAGGCCCTGGCTTTGTTGAGTTGTTTGTTTGTTGTTGTTGGAGTCGGTGCTGAGCTGCTAAGATGTCTTCATGCTCTGAACATCTTCTATACTTAGCAGCTTGGCTTGATCATCCTTGAAGTGCAGCTGAGTGTTGCATGATGCTCAGCTTCTTTGGTTACTCAACCACTTCTGATGACCCATTGTTGAACTGCCTTGAAGATCATTCTCCTTGGTACTTGATGACTACACATGAGAGGCTTCCAAGTCGATGCGCAGCTCTTCTATTAGGTACTTAGAAGCTTTCTGTGCTTGACACCAAGATGGCTTTTTTGATCTCCCTTCCGCTACTTGATGCCTTCTCATGATGGACTTGCTAAGATGACTGTAGGCTCTTCTCTATTGTACTTAGAGTCTTCCCATGATGGACATCAAGATGGCATGATGCTCTTCTTTCTCTCGGCAGTTTAGAACACTCTTCATGTAGTAGAGCTCTAACTTCTACATAGTAGAACTCACACTTCTACTTCCTTCATATTCTGACTTTTGAGTGTTCTTGGTGGATCGTAGAGTGAGCCTTCGGACTCACTATCTCACAAGATTTAGATCAGTCCACCTTCTCTCCAAACTCGGCAACTCCAGCAACCTTTTATCTTTGAAGCTCTTCCTTATTTATACTCCTTCCCAATCCTTCCGTTGGAAAGTAGCCGTTAAAGGCTATTCAAATCTCTTCACAGATCTCGAGTTGCTTGAGGTAGACTGCTTGATGTAACTTGTCATACTTTTTCTGACGCTGCAGTCTACTGTTTCACCTACCTTGTCAGATGTATCACTTTAATGTCTTGGGCAGGTCGAAGACTTTATTACCTCTTTCTGATTCCTCGATCAGAGGTTGTCCTATTGCATCGATGCTCTCAATAGGCACTTGTCTGAATATTACCCTTCAGATCGAACCTTTGCCAATGCTTCAGTATTCAGTTATTCGGACTCTACGATTTTGATGCACGTCTTCAAGGACTTGATTGTAGTGTCTTGTTGAGTGTTGCTCATTGACTGGTAGGTTTAACTCTACGATCTTGAAGAGTGCTGATTGGATCTTCAATGTAGAACACCTCTTTCTTGTTTTGTACAGTGCTTCAATACTTCTATTTGCTTCGACTGTTCTCAGATACTGATGGCCTAATTCCTTGCTTTGGTCCCCTTCTGAATATCAAGACACTTCAGATTTGTGGCGCATCCAGCTTGTTTTCTCTTTGTGATCTTCCGCTCACTTATCATCAATGAACTGACCCTGCACTTAATCACTTTAGCCTTGCTCTTGGTCGCGGCGGTATCTCTGTTTCATATTCCATCGCCTTCTTCTCTGTTTAGCAAACACTACGATCTTGGTTGCTTCCAAGATCGTTGTCTTCTGTTCACTTGACAGCTACTGCATAAGTTAACTTTCCTTAGTCAGCTTCTGAAGTCTTATTTGGATTTCCTCGTGGAAGACTTCATCACGAATGGCTTTACACCTCAATCTTAATGCTGATTGGGTTGGTGCTGAGATCTTCTGTTAGCCTGCATGCCATTCGTTGAGCGCTCTCTGGTTTCCTTGGATGTAGCTTGCAGCTTGAACCAGAGGCTTCATTTCTTTGGATATTCTGGGAGTGCTCATTTGTTGAGAACCGTATATGCTCTACGATTCATCCTTAGCATTGTGAGCACTTCTTCTTAGGTCGTAGTTTTGCACTCTACAATTCAGCTTCGGCTTGTGCAGACACTACGATCCCGAGATCAGATCTTGACACTACGATTTCTGCCTTGTACTTGTTGTCTTCATCTGATCTTGCTTGACTACGATCTCTGCATGGTACATCAGTAGACTCTATGACTCTGAGTGTAGTCTATGTTTCTGTCTTGGCTTCGATAGATGATCGGTCTTCTCGTAGGCAGGCTGTCTCTACGATTCTGAACATGACTTCCTCAAAACACTACGATCCCGAGGAAGCTCTTCTCGACACCCTACGATCCTTTTTCGTTTCCCCTGGAAGTCTACGAACTCCGAGATCTACTATCTTGCATACTCCTATTCTGACTCGATAGCTCCCGAGTTAACCTTGACTCTCTGGCGGACTCGACTTACGGTGCGATTGCTCAAGATCGATGCCTATCTATTACATCATAAGATCAACCTAACAAGCTTGATCTTTCTATATTTATAGTCCTTTTACATCATTTCTTTTTAAGGACTTTACAAAGATGTTTTGCTTATGTAGGATCAACCTAACATATTTGATTAATTCATTCTAAGTCCTTGTACATATACTTCTATTATCTATCAAAGGACTTTACAGCTTTTCTTAATGCAAGAATACTTGCATATTCATTCATATATATCATAATCAAATCATATATTTAATAGGAATATCATTCACATGTTTATTCCTGACAATCTCCCCCTATTTGATTATGACAAAAATAATACGTGCATATGCATGTTATGAATGAATCTTATATACAGTGAGCAGCTGTATTTCTAAACAGATAATCATGAATGTCATTTATATTGATATGATAATTTATATATTCAGACATTCTACATCCTGGATCCAGAACATACCTAATCAGTTTAGAGATGTCCCTCCTTGGCTTCATGTATATTTCCAGGATGCTTGTCGGTCAGCTACTCATCTGTTTCTTCTTCTTGCTCTTGTTTCCCTTGGGATGATGACCTTCTATCTTTGTTTGGCTCCCCTTCATCATCTTTCTGATCACTCTTCCCCTTAGACTCTGCGATCATGGGATCATCATCTTTCGGCTCCCCCTCAGATGATGACTCTTTATCTGCAGCTGCTTTCTTCTTCTTTGACTTCTTCTCCCTTAACCCTTTGCTCTTCCTTGAGTGCCTCTTGCTCCTCTTCTTTCTATGCCTCTTTTTCTCCCCCCCTTTTTGGCATCAATCATTTGAGAGAGCTACTACATGCTGGACATAAGCTGCTCCATCAGGTAGGAGGAGTTGGCAACTTCAAACTTTAGTTCTTACTGGCCTACCTCAAGTTGTACTGAGAAGGTCTACCTCATATCATCAATCTTGTCAGAGAGGGCTTCGATCTGCTCTGCATTGGCCTTCTGAATTTGTAAAGCTTCTGCCTTCTGATCTTGTATGGCCTTCTGATAGATGTTATCTCTCTCTTGGAGTTTAAGAGATACATCAGCCAAGATAGCTTGAAGCTTGTGCTGGAAAGAATCATCTCCTGCAGCTGTCTGCTTCTGTGATTCTTCAGTGGGCATAGATATCTTTTTTCTTAGATCATTAGAGCTCTTTTGTAGTTCTTGCTCCAAAGTAATTTGATCCTTTTGTTGGGCAGCAGCTGGTTGAGTATCTGTTTGGACTTTACGATTTTCATCCTTAGACAGATTTTCAAAGGCCTGGAGAATCTGGATAATCGTTGAGTTCCAATCACTGGTTGAGGTTAAGGATGAGGGAATATCTGATAGTAGTGCTTGGGCATAAGGAGGCTTCTGGTTTTGGGCTAGAGCATCATCAGTAGTGGAGTGACTAGATTCTACAGTCACCTCCTTTGTCATGTTCCTCCTCCTTTGAAAGTCCACTCTACGATCGTAGGGGATGTAGAGATTTTCAGCATGGCGATAGACCTTGAAGTGGGGCTGGTCTTTGATTAGTTTGGTGGCAAACTTCTTTACTCTTGAAAAGTTCTGAGCCACCAGTTCCATGCTTGGAAACTGCTTGTAACACCAACTGAAGTAGCTTCCATCTTTTTCAGTAAAGGCCTTTAGCCATGGCATCCACTGGAAGAACCATCTCTCTAGTGAAGCATCTGTTAGATCATTTGACACTTCCTCTACGATCCTTCTAGATGGTGCTCCACGATACTACATTTCATACAATCATTCCATTGAAATAACAACAAAATGAGTGTAATTACTATCTTTGTATTACATACATAATAAATCCTTTCCCGGGTTCATAGCAAGATACATTCGTTGTTCTTCATAAGTATATTACATACAAATATACTAGTCTATTACAGACGATTAATTGTCCATCTTAGCCTTGCCTTTATCTCTCATAGAACTCTCGGTTAGTTCGGCTTTAAGCTATGAACATATGGTTCAAGCAAGAATGAGCATAACTAGCTCGAAGCAAGTCTTAACAACGAAACATATGAATATCACATCGATAAGTACATGCTTTATATCAATATCGAACAATTATTTACTAAGCATCACGAATCATTTGACTAATACTTCTACTACAACAATTCGGAGTATATATAATAGCTTAGGAATGATGAACCGGTCAATAGACCATGAACATACTCTTTTCGTTTTCATACTTGAAAAGGATATCCGGCACTAAGGCCATCCACCCGTCTTTACTTACGAGCACTTCTGGGTGATCGACTGTTGTACTCTATGTTGATCGACACTCTTCGTTAAGCGTATTTCGTTTAACATTTGGCAACCTCGCGTGCCCATCGAATAATCGATGAAAATACTTTTGTTTGTTCATAGACAAAACTTACCTTCTCATCCGTACCAAATACTTGGCATAGGATAGCGTTAACGATTCTATATCAACGGACTTGTAAACAATTCAATCTATCCTTGATACTTGTCTAGCTTGGGATAAAATAGGCATCGACTCTTTTCTATTTACCATTCATGCATTGTATATCATGCATTACGTAAAAACTTGGCTAACACGAAGGTCGAACAAGAGTTAAGAAAGACTTGCCTTGGCGTCTTCAAATATATATTCCAACTATTCTCGGTCTTTCTGGGATCTACATGATACATTCACATAGCACTGCTGTAATTAGTTATCAAACAAACTCACTTTACGGTTCTAACCAACTTCTTTCTCTTACTATGTCTTACTTGTTTTAACTTTCATTATTAAAAGTCGATTCGACTTTCTATACTTCGTTACATTTTATTAACGTTCTTACGTCCTTAGTGAGCATTCGATCATTAATGGTTAATTACCAATGTTGAATGTCGTTCACGGTTCACTCATTCGTATTTTGTTTCTTCGTTTAATTTCCATTAAACCTTACCCATTCTTCTTACATTAACATCTTATAAGTGTTTTAAAGTAAGTCTCATTATGTACTTTAAGTACCTTTAACATCTTACTTTAGATCTACATTTCAAAAAAAACTAAACCTAACTTGGTCAACTTTTTTCCTTTTCACATCTGTGCATTTGGCATGCATCCTTATATATTTAGTGGCGCTTATTTGTATTTCGAGTTAGCGGTACTTTCGGTAGAGTCTCAGCATTTTATTTTCTTCACCACTTATCTTGGTTTTGGTTTTTGGCTTGCTGTAGAAGTCTGTGTGCACCGAGTTAGCCAAAAGATTTGGTTTGGTTTCTTAACGAAACTCTCGGCTTCCTAATTTGTTAGTTTTACATCCGAATTGACCCATTCAATTCCTACAAGTCGGGGAATTACATCCTTTACGTGTTCATATAAAAATTTCATATTTTGAATCAGTTAACTTTCGAATTCACCTTTAAGTTCGTTTTTAAGCGTTAGTTTAACGTTTTACGCATTCGATACTCGTTTTCTTCGTTATAAGTCGAATCGACGATTCTTTCCATGACGACTCTTAATTACCTTATCTCGCGTGTTGACATTGAAAACCAGATTTTTTCAAGTCACCACACAACTTTTGACCTTTAATCCAGGACTTTATGCGTTTTTGACGTTTAACGTCTATTTCATAAAATCCGCCATAACCGTTACTAATGTTCTCTAAGCCAAATCACATGGAATACTCCATGGACTTCATATCTACATCTAACCAATCAAGATGCACATATCTTAGCTACTGACGGTTTCCAAAATGTTCATTATAACTAAGTTAACTTTCAAGACTTTATATGGTTTTAACTCACGTAAACACTTACGATTTCTATTTGGTCATGACCTATCAATGATTTGGTCATTAAAAGGCATTCTTATATCTTCTCTATAAACATTCTCCACTCATCTCTGATTCTTCTATGAAAAAGAAATCGAAAAGGATGAAGATTACGGTTTATAGGAATTTACCTTTGAAGTAGTTAACGTTCTTGATAAGCGTCTTTTGGTTTGCTTGGAAGTAGAAGGATTATAGGATTCTAGCTCTTTTCTCTCTCTCAAATATGTTGGACAAACTTTGTAAAACAACAAAAATCCACTCTTAGCTTTGTATTTATAGAAAACCAAATGAGGGCAAAAATGTCCAATTTTCCACCTCCTTACTTAATTACCACTTTGTCACCAAGTAAAGTACTTGGTGACCAAGTGATACTACTTAGCTTGCACACACAGTGGTAGGCCCACCTTGCCCATGGGTCATCCCCATGGGTTGCCCCATGGGTTTTACCCATCCCTTGACCCACCGGTTCGACCCATGGTTTACTTTTTTGGATTGGGCTTGACATAAAAACATTGGGCTTTAACGATCTAATATTGGGCCTTGACTTGGGCTTGTATACTTAATTCATTGGGCTTGTTTATTAATCCAAGTCAATTGGATTGGATAAAATCCTTAACTCATACTCTAATAATACAACTAAGTATTCTCTACAGCGTATTACTCACGTATTCTCTTTGTATAATACTTCATATAATAATAATATTATACGTCGTACTATTCTTAATACCATACTACTAAGTATATATACTAGTATAATACTCATATTCCTTCGTATAATAATCGAAAAGCGACTATCGCATTACATTTCCCTTTGAAACCTCTTTCCACAAACCCTTAGGTTTTTAAGTCATGACGAAAAACTTCGTTTGCCATAACGAAAATATTATTGGATATTCCATAATATAAATCGTATTCTAACATTACGCGTTTCTCGAATCTCAAACCCCAGCTCAAGCGTCATCGGATGAATAGTGTTTTTACGTGAACAATCTCGAAAAAACCTTCGTTCTCGTCTTGATAATTCACAACAATTAATTCTAGCACAAAGCGAAATACTAACCACATCTACACATTCTAGGTCATACAACGACCTTGAACATCTTACTCATATAATAACTTTCGATAAAATTCATTTAATCCACATAATCAAATAAAAATTTAATTCATTGAAAATTCAAAATTCTCGGGCGTTACATTCTTCCCTCTCTTATAAGGATTACATCCCCCGAATCTCGCTATTCTTACATAAACAAATGAGAAACTTTTCCTTCATTTTACTTTTGAGCTCCCGTTGCTTCTTGACATCGTGGTTACTCAAATACCTTTACGGAAGGTATTACTTTATTTCTCAAGACTTGTTCCTTCTATCAATAATCTAAATCGGAAGTTCTTCATACGTTAAGTCTTTTCTCTACTTGAATAGACTCATACTCTATTACATGCTTATAGTCCGGTTTATAAGGGCCTTGACACGAACCGTGAAACACATTGTGTATTCTTTCCATTTACGGAGGTAAGGCTACTTCATAAGCTACCTCCCTATCCTTCTTAAAATCTCAAAAGGTCCTACAAACCTCGGACTTAACTTCCCTTTCTTTCCAAAATGTATCTTCCCTTTCCAAGGCGATACTTTTAGAAAGACATAAGACCCTACTTCAAACTCCTCTTCTCTCGATGAGGATCTGCATACTTCATTGTCTATCTTGAGCCGCTACTAATCGAGCTCTTATCGACTTTACCATATCTGCGTTTTTGTTGTACCATCTCGGGGTCCCAACATTCGGCGTTCACCTACTTCGTCCCAACAAAGTGGTGTTACTACACTTCCATCCATACTGGCGCTTTGTGGGCGGCATGCCTATACTAGCGTGAAAACTATTGTTGTGGCGAATTCTACCAGCGGTAGATGTTAAATCCCAACTCCTTTTGAAATCCATAACGCGAAGATCTTAACATATCTTCTAGCGTTTGAATTGTCCGTTTCGCTTTGCCCATCCGTGCATGGATGATCGCCGTACTTAATCTTAAGCTGTGTTTCCCATTTGCTCTTGCAAACTCCTCCAAAAGTTCGGCGTGAATCGTGGATCACGATCGGACCTGATCAAAATAGGTACTCCATGTCTAGAAATGATTTCTTTGACATAAAGCTTAGCTAAGCTTTGCTCTAAATTATACCTAACTCCTATTGGTAGAAAATGAGCCGATTTAGTTAACCGATCCACTATTACCCAAATAGCATCGTATCCTTTTTCTTGTCGTTTGGAAGTCCCACCACAAAGTCCATGGTGATATGCTCCCATTTCCACTCCGGAATCTCCGGTGGTTGTATCGATCCACTCGGTCTTTGGTGTTCGACCTTAACTTTACGACAAGTTAAGCACTTACTAACATATTACGCAATCTCCCTCTTCATGTTACGGCCACCAAAAGTTACGGCGAAGGTCTTGATACATCTTAGTACTACCGGGATGTATCGAGTACCTCGAACTATGAGCCTCACATAATCTCTTCCTTGACTTCGAAATTATTTGGAACCCAAATTCTTCCCTCAAAAGCAAGTAAACCTTCTTTATCAAGGTTATACTTAGTCTTCGTCGTCATCCTTCATTATCTTCTTCATCCGCTCGCATTCTTGATTACTCAAGCTGTACTTCCTTAACGGTTCCACTATCGTTGGTGAGTTTCTATTGCAAATAACATCTCCCTCGTTTCCCTTGGTAACTTAACTTCTAATTCCATCCTCGCCATCTCTGTTATTAACTCGTTACGAGTCGTTAACATTGTGAGTTTCTCTCTACCCTTCCGACTCAGCGCGTGCGCTACTACATTACCTTCCCCAGGATGATATAAGATATCACAATCATAATCTTTTATTAATTCTAACCACCTTCTACTGCCTCATGTTCAACTCATACGTGTGAAGATATATTTTAGACTTTTATGGTCCGTGTATATCTCACACTTCTCCCCGTATAAATAATGTCTCCATATTTTTAAAGCAAACACCACACATTTGCGGTTCTAGGTCATGAGTAGGATAGACCTTCTCATAATCCTTTAAGCGGCGTGGCGCATCTGTGTGATGACCTTGCCATCTTTGCATAAGCCACTGCACCCTAGTCCTCTATCTGAAACATCGCTATAAACTACAAAATTCCCCGTATCATCTGGTAAAGATAATCTGGTGCCTCACTCGACCTCCTTTTTAGTTCTCAAAACTATGCTCACACTTTTACGTCCTCATACTTCACAGACTTCCTTGTCGGTTTGTCGGTGGAGTAGCTAATTTAGAAAAGTCTGAATGAACCTTCTATAGTATCCGTTAACCCCAAAAAACTCCTAACCTCGGTTGGCATTTTGGTTGCTCCCACTCATTCACCACTTCTACCTTTGGTTGGATCTCTGGATATGCCATCTTTATACATAACATGTCTAGAAAGCGCACTTTTTTTGAGCAAAATTCACACTTAGTGAATTTACATATAACTTCTCCCTCCGTAGGGTTTCCAACACTATTCTTAGATGTTCGACATGATCTTACGGCGTCTTAGAATGACTAGAATATCATCGATGAACACTACGATGAAGCTGGTCCAAATCTTTGTTTGAACACTCTGTTCATCATATCCATGAATCTTGGTTTGCGCGTTAAATCGATCAAACGACGACATAACCAAAAACTTCGTAATGCCCATAACGAGTTACGAGCAGCAAATCTTAGGTATATCTTCCTTCCTCACCTTGATTGATGATACCCGATGCATGCAAATCTATCTTAGAAAAATACTTTGCCCTTTTCAAGCGATCAAATAGATCATCGATCTGAGGCAGCGGGTATTTATTCTTAATCGTTAACTTGTTCGACTCCAGATAGTCGATACAAAATTCGTAACGATCCATCCTTTTCTTTACAAACAACACCGGTGCTCCCCACGGTGACACACTTGGTTGAATGTACTTTCTATCTAATAGTTCCTGCAACTGAACCATTAACTCCTTCATCTCAACTGGCGCCATTCTATATGGTGCCTTTGAAAGCTGGTGTTGTTCAACAACAAATCAATTACAAATTCTACATCCCTATCTGGAGGAATACGAGGTAACTCCTCCGAAAATACATCCACAAATTCTTGAACCACCGCTATCTGTTCCAATGATGTTCCCATTCTCTGGGTATCCACCACGTGACACAGATAACCCTTACACCCCTTCTTCAACATCTTCCTAGCTTGTGTCATGGTTGAAACAACAAGAAACGTCCGGTGATTTATTTCCATAAAACACCACCTCGGGTTTCTTAGAAAGCCTTAGGTTCACACTCTTTTTATGACAATCTATTATTGCTTTATGGTTAATTAACTTGATCCATCTGAGAATCACATCAATTCCCTTAACCTTATCGGTAAAAGATCTCTGAATAATCTATTACCCTTGATATCTACGAAACAATTCCTATGAATATGTTCATGGGAACTATCTCCTCGTTTGCTACCTTAACGTCTAAAGGTATTTCTAACTTTTGAGGATTTAATCCCAATCGTTGAGCAAATCCACATCTATAAAAAGAACAAGTAGCACTTAGTCGAATATAACACGTAAGCATTTATTTAGATTGGTTGGAATGATACACTTACTACTACATCCGTTGATCTGCAACCGCATCTTGGTATTTCGTCGTATTAAGCGTTGGTGAGGGTCTACCCATTGATGGTGTTGGTCGATAATGGCTAAAATACCACTACGAACCCTTATTACCCTCACCCCCTTTCTTTGGGCAATTTCTTGCCATGTGGTCTCTGAAACCCACAAACAAAACATCCCGGCTTTTCTTAGGATTAGGGCGGTTGGGAGATATATGACCCTCTCACCTTACAGTTATAACAACCGGTCTTCCCTTTGGAGAGACTCCCGAGATGAGTCTTCTGCATGTCTTACATGCCTCCATCCTCCGTTTAGGATCCCCTTGTTTTGCCCCAGTATTCCCAGGGTTAAAATTCTTCCTCTTAGGCATATTGCCACTTCCACTGGCAACCTCTGCCTTATTTCCTCCCTCTCCCTTACTCTTATTCTTCCTATCTTTGTGGTATTGGGTCAACGCCTCGCTACCACCCTCATCTATTATCGCCTTTTCCAGAATGGTCCCATAGGAAGCACTCTCTGAAAAAAGCGATATCCTACTTATAGAGCCGGGGTTTTAGGCCCTGCTTTCAAACCTCTGAGCCTTCCTCTCCTCCGTGTGTCCACTTGGTGTGGGGCGAACCTTGCCAATTCATTGAATTTGGCGCGTGTGTTGAGAGCAGTCATGTCCCCCAGCTTAAGTTCTAAGAACTTAATCTCCATTCTCCCTTGCATGCTAGTAGGGAAATAGTTCTCGAAGAATACCTTCTTAAAGCTGTTTCCCATATAACGACTTCAGCTCGGCCCCACCAGGTGAGCCTCCCACCGATGGTTGGCTTCCCCCTTCATCATATAGGTCATAAAAAGAGGTCTTTTGCGCCTCATCGTTTGTAATAACAAGCGCCTTCTCTATTCCTTGACCCATATACGGGCCTCCATTGGGTCCGTTGTTCCCTTAAATTGGTGGACCTACACTTTTAAATTCCTTAAAAGTAGTCGTTAAGACTACTCTGGGTCTGCTGGGTGCTCTACCCCGGCTTGGTTAAATCACGTTAGTTAATAAATTAACGAACTCTTGCGTTGGGTTATTAGGGCCCCCCTAGTTATCATTATGCGATTCCACCCTCTTGGTTACGTTGTCTTCTTCTTGGCGGCATTTACGATTAAATAAATAAAGTTAAGTTATTACTTATTTACTTACTTACGTTATTAGTCGTCAAAACAATTGAACAATAACTTATCATACTCAACAAAGCAATTTTTTAATAAAAACTTTCTTATATTAAAATGCTTCTTCATAGTTCAAAACTATTTACAAGTTGCTTTACATAGCCCAAAAGCTATTACATATACATCCATGATTGACTTCTACAAAATTGGGATTTACAAAAGACTACCCTTTAATTATACAAAAGAGGGTTTCGTCACTACACAAAAAAGTATTCACTATACTACTCCTAATATTGCTAACACATTCTCATGCTTCGGTTTGCCAAAATCGACACAATATCTCGACTTATAGTATGTCGAGTGCATCCGACTTCAATAGAATAACAAGCTATCTTAAGCTTGAAATCCTCGTCTTGCTTGTCATTTATCATTTATATATGACATTAATGCTATATCTTACGGTCTTTTTCAACGGTTTCTTGCGAAGTTCTATGACCTCGTTCTTATAGTCACAGGCCTTGTCGATCATGAGCACTTTCTCATCATGCTCTATCTCATAGTCGACTCTGCGGAGACTCTTTACCCCCATAGAGATCAACGATCTCTTCCTTACAGTCTTTGCACCATATTGTGCGATTTACGTTCTGATCAAAAGCCTTTGAGAGGTACATTGCCCTCATAGTCTCGGTAGGTGTAGACTCTAGGGCGGGCATCACCGTATGTGTCGATGTTACCTCCATGTCATCCTCCACATCAATCATCATATTCAAATATGATGTTATCCCCATGGTCTCCTCAAATAATCCTCCTCAAAGTAATATTCCTCGGGCTCTGACTCTTCTAGAATCACTACGGTATATACGCTATATAAGCACAGTCTTTGTCTCGACTCGGTTTCACGGACTCCTCGTTGATCACATGTATATCCCTATACATCAAGCTATCAATGAACATCTACTGATAACACATAACAAATTGATTAGTACATAATACACGATAATATAAGCACAAATCACATTTAATCCATTTAGGGTTACTTTCCATCTTTTAAATCTTTTGATGCTTGTTTTTCTCGATACCTTATTAACTCATTTGACTCGAGTTAACTTTCTTGGGACTCTTCCTTTCCTACGAGGTTATTAGCCTAAGGTTCTTCCCCCTTTAAGTTTTATAACCTAATGCTTTGATACCAACACTGTGGCCCCCCAATCAAGGGTATCTTCCAACTTGACGGATGGTGCTCCACGATACTACATTTCATACAATCATTCCATTGAAATAACAACAAAATGAGTGTAATTACTATCTTTGTATTACATACGTAATAAATCCTTTCCCGGGTTCATAGCAAGAATACATTCGTTGTTCTTCATAAGTATATTACATACAAATATACTAGTCTATTACGGAGACGATTAATTGTCCATCTTAGCCTTGCCTTTATCTCTCATAGAACTCTCGGTTAGTTAAACTTTAAGCTAAACATATGGTTCAAGCAGAATGAGCATAACTAGCTCGTGAGTCTTAACAACGAAACATATGAATATCACATCGATAAGTACATGCTTTATATCAATATCGAACAATTATTTACTAAGCATCACGAATCATTTGACTAATACTTCTACTACAACAATTCCGGTATATATAATAGCTTAGGAATGATGAGCAGTCGATAGACCATGAACATACTCTTTTCGTTTTCATACTTGAAAAGGATATCCGTACTAAGGCCATCCACCCGTCTTTACTTACGAGCACTTCTAGGTGATCGACTGTTATACTACATGTTGATCGACACTCTTTACGTTAAGCGTATTTCGTTTAACATTTGGCAACCTCGTGCCCATCGAATAATCGATGAAAATACTTTTGTTTGTTCATAGACAAACTTACCTTCTCATCCGTACCAAATACTTGGCATAGGATAGCGTTAACGATTCTATATCAGCGGACTTGTAAACAATTCAATCTATCCTTGATACTTGTCTAGCCGGATAAAATAGGCATCGACTCTTTTCTATTTACCATTCATGCATTGTATATCATGCATTACGTAAAAACTTAAAACTAACTAACGAAGGTCGAACAAGAGTTAAGAAAGACTTGCCTTGGCGTCTTTGAATATATATTCAACTATTCTCGGTCTTTACGGGATCTACATGATACATTCACATAGCACTGCTTGTAATTAGTTATCAAACAAACTCACTTTACGGTTCTAACCAACTTCTTTCTCTTCTATGTCTTACTTGTTTTAACTCGTTATTAAAGTCGATTCGACTTTCTATACTTCGTTACGTTTTATTAACGTTATTACGTCCTTAGCGAGCATTCGATCATTAATGGTTAATTACCAATGTTGAGCGTCGTTCACGGTTCACTCATTACGTATTTGCGTTCTTCGTTTAATTTCCATTAAACCTTACCCATTCTTCTTACATTAACATCTTATAAGTGTTTTTTAAAGTAAGTCTCATTATGTACTTTAAGTACCTTTAACATCTTACTTTAGATCTACATTCAAAATGGAACTAAACCTAACTTGGTCGACTTTTTTCCCTTTATGGTATTTAGCGATCTGGCATCCTTTATATATTAGTGGTATTTGCGGCGAGAGAGTTAGCGAGGTACTCGGTAGAAACTCTCTGCAGCTTGTTGCGCCACCACTTTATCTTGGTTTTGGTGGCTGACTGTGCCCAGAGTCTGTACCCATTAGCCAAAAGTTTGGTTTCTTAAACGAAACTCCGACTTCCTAATTTGTTCGTTTTACATCCGAATTGACCCATTCAATTTCTACAAGTCGGAATTACATCCTTTACGTGTTCATATAAAATTTCATATTTTTGAATCAGTTAACTTTCGAATTCACCTTTAAGTTCGTTTTTAAGCGTTAGTTTAACGTTTTTTGCCCGTTCGATACTCGTTTTCTTACGTTATAAGTCGAATCGATGATTCCTTCGCCATGACGACTCTTAATTACCTTATCTCACGTGTTGACATTGAAAACAGCGTTTTCAAGTCACCGACAACAACTTTGACCTTTAATCCGGACTTTATCGTTTTCGACGTTTAACGTCTATTTACATAAAATCCGCCGTAACCGTTACTAATGTTCTCTAAGCCAAATCACATGGAATACTCCATGGACTTCATATCTACATCTAACCAATCAAGATGCACATATCTTAGCTTCTGACGGTTTCCAAAAGCGTTCAATTATAACTAAGTTAACTTTCAAGACTTTACATGGTTTTAACTCACGTAAACACTTACGATTTCTATTTGGTCATGACCTATCAATGATTTGGTCATTAAAAGGCATTCTTATATCTTCTCTATAAACATTCTCCACTCATCTCTGATTCTTCTGAGAAAAGAAATCGAAAAGGATGAAGATTACGGTTTATAGGAATTTACCTTTGAAGTAGTTAACGTTCTTGATAAGCGTCTTTTGGTTTGCTTGGAAGTAGAAGGATTATAGGATTCTAGCTCTTTTCTCTCTCTCAAATATGTTGGACAAACTTTGTAAAACAACAAAAATCCAACTCTTAGCTTTGTATTTATAGAAAACCAAATGAGGGCAAAATGTCCAATTTTCCACCTCCTCACTTAATTACCACTTTGTCACCAAGTAAAGTACTTGGTGACCAAGTGATCTTAGCTTGCACACAGTGGCCCACCCACCATGCCCATGGGTCATCCCCATGGGTTGCCCATGGGTTTTACCCATCCCTTGACCCATTAGTTCGACCAGCGGTTTACTTTTGGATTGGGCTTGACATAAAAAAACATTGGGCTTTAACGATCTAATATTGGGCCTTGACTTGAAGCATATACTTAATTCATTGGGCTTGTTTATTAATCCAAGTCAATTGGATTGATAAAATCCTTAACTTCATACTCTAATAATCTGACTAAGTATTCTACAGCGTATTACTCACGTATTCTCTTTGTATAATACTCATATAATAATCGTATTATATCGTCGTACTATTCTTCATACCATACTTTCGTATACATACTAGTATAATACTCATATTCCTTCATTATAATAATCGAAAAGCGACTATCGCATTACATTTCCCTTTTGAAACCTCTTTCCAAAACCCTTAGGTTTTAAGTCATGCGACGAAAACTTTGTTTGCCATAACGAAATATTATTGGATATTCCATAATATCGTCGTATTCTAACATTACGCGTTTCTCGAAATCTCAAACCCTAGCTCGAGCGTCATCGGATGAATAGTGTTTTTTGAACAATCTCGAGAAAACCTTCGTTCTCGTCTTGATAATTCACAACAATTAATTCTAGCACAAAGCGAATACTAACCACATCTACACATTCTAGGTCATACAACGACCTTGAACATCTTACTCATATAATAACTTCAATAAAATTCATTTAATCCACATAATCAAATAAAAATTTAATTCATTGAAAATTCAAAATTCTTAATCGCTCATCAGTAGATTTGAAATTGTCTTTATGGCAGTTCCTTCTAACTCTGTACACTCAGTGATGTGTCAACTGTCCATTGGTTGCACATTGCCAAGTAATGAGCTGTAACTCCCCATAACTTTTCAGTTATCAGAAGAGTGGATGTTTAATTGATGTGGCTTTGACCGTTGACCTTTTAATTCGTAGAATAGCATGATGAGGCAACTATAGACTCTACAATTTCCTTTGTTGACTCAACGATCAACTTCTGAGAGATGTTGCAGTGGATGGCTTTATCTTTCCTCCTTACTTCGATGCAACATAGCTCAATCACTGATGTATTTGAACTTATCTCCTCAACTTGAATGGCTTAGCAGATGTCTCATTCTTCTGGTTCCTTGTGAATTGGTGTACCCTTTGGTAGGACTACGATCGTTGAGTTGTCTTCTACGATCGCTGAGGTTGCACTACGATCGTTTAGTCCTCTTCAATCTCAACTCTACGATCGTTGACTGCCTTGGTTCTTTTGAGATGAACTAGATCAAACATTTCTTCTGGGATAAGGTAGCTCAGGAAGGGCCAACCTCTTAGAGTGAGCTAAGGGTCAGGTTTGTCCCTGAGGCGCTTTCCAGAAGAAGTGCTATGGCAATGATTTTCAATAACATCTCATTAGACCTTTTCTGGTGGGGAGGTCTTCTACCAGCTCTAGATATCTGTATTGCTGAAATCGTGGTGTCCTCCTGCTCTTACGCTAAGATCATATGTTTGATCGTAGTCACTTCACGATTATGGATTGGACGGATGAAGGGTTATCAGTAATACATTTTGAGACGTTCCTACTGACTATGGATCTTCATTTGGTTCATCAGCCACAAAGTTTTGGGACTCTATAGCTGGTACAACTTTTCATAGAATATCTCAGTGCTGTTGTTCCTTAACAGATCACTGTTCCCCCATTGTTGATGCTGTCTTCCCAGATAGATGTGATTCCCTCTTTTTCAAATTGAGTTGAAGGCAGCCTTGCATATTTCTCTCTGGCTGGAATCTCCATCATTACTTAGATCTCCGTGTATCGTAGAGATGAGTATTTTCATGATAGGTCACTCTACGATCATCTGCCAGCACTACGAACGTAGTCTTCTTTGACAGTCTTGAGTTTGAGAAGTTCTGTTTCTTAATGAACTCCTCTTTTTTGATGCTCGATGATCCTCTGATGTGAGCTTCCATTAGGATTCTTCTTATGTAGCACTCTTTTCTAGCTTTTGAGCACATAAGACCCTTTCCTTCTTTGGCTGATTAGCTTACTTGCATATACAGATTAGCAGCCATTTGAGCTCCATTCTGGTTAGCTCAGAGGGTTTTCAAGGACAGGCTTGGACAGATAGGAACTCTATCAGAATCATCTCTGAATTATCCTTAGCCTTCTGATGGTTGAGTCTTCTTGACTGAAGTCTTCTGCTTCATCATTCCTTAGTGTGGTCAGACTGACCAAGTCCCTGCAGGTTTAAATATATATCTATTTTTGGTACCCATAATTAAATAGGTCCTGCTAGGTTAGTTTTCTAGACCCCTGTTCCTCTTATTTGGGCAATCATCATATTTATCACCAACAGACATATTCATGCATGCAACTATCTTAAGATAATACATTTTGAGATGCATGATGGTGAATGAGTGTAGGATATGGAATTTAATAACACACTCTCTATCTATGATGGTTTCATCATTTATTAGATTTTGTTCACAGTGTTTAAGTGTTCAGAGCAGGAATCAATTCTACGATTTATGAGTATCTAGTTGACCCATAGAGGTGATCAGTTTCTACAGATTAGCCAGATCCTTTTGTAGAACTGATCATACTCTGTGAGTTGTCAAACACTTAGAACATAGGTTTGTACATACATACTAACCCACCGAAGACGATTACTTCACAAAAGTTTATTAAAGTAGGTGATGTTCTTATGACCTATTTCAGATTTCCTTCAAGATGTCATCTTCAACCTAAAACTTGGATGGAGAGAAAGTTTATTGTTATTTGAGTTTCCATCCTTAGGTTACTTTCTCTCTTCACCTTTTTAGGTAGATTATGACTTCTTGACAGAATCCTGTTATAGTTCACAAGCAGATGCAATTATGATGTATGCATTTATAATAGTGAAGAACCGTACCTTTTTACTGTCAGTTACTAAATAGTCATTTATCATGGATATACTGAGTTTAGGTATTGATGAGCATGGCTTTACTTTTGCTCCTGACATCTTATTGCTCTTGCTGACCTTTAATCAATCCGTAGTGGTCTTGAAGATATAGGCCAAGAGAATCTCAGCATTAAGATCTTTGACATCCTTTAGCTGACAGAGTTTGCACCCAGCTGTTGGTTGGCCAGATATAAGTTTGAGAAGATCTTCTTTCTTCTCTCGATAATCATTTCTTGGCATGTATGGCTTCTTCATCTTTCAGACTGGAGGGTGCTTGACTCTTTGTCATTGACGTCTCTTGAGTGTTCTCGTTCGGTCTTAGGACTACAAGATTGACTGCAGGCTATGATTGGTCTTGTTGATGTATCAATAGAGACCACGGACCAATCAGAGTAGCTTCAGGTGTATATACACATTTAACCTATACACAATATTTCCAACATGTGAGCTCATCTGCATATAACAAGTTACTTACTACTAAACTAAGTTTAAAACCATGTTAGTGCCTGGGATCAGACTCAAAGTGATTAGTTTTTGAATATAGCATGAGAACACCTTTCGATACAATTGTTAGTTCTGTGAGGCATAATAGATCTAGAAAGGGGGGGGGGGGGTTTGAATAGATCCTTTTTATTTCAAATACTTTTCTGGTTTATATTATTTTGTACATAGATTAACATATGACAAACATAAGAATCTTTTCAAGCACATTGGAATAAGTAAAAGATCCCCTTCATTGATATATCCATAAGCATACATACATTGTTCGTAGAGTAAGTTTAGTTGTAAGCAGTTAAAACATACATAGCAGTTATAGCAGTTATAGTACATAATGTAAAAGACACAAGGGGTTTTAAGTGGTTCAGAGACTCAAGCTCCTAATCCACTCTTCTGCTTTCAACTAGTAGGATTTCCACAAAGGAATGGCAGCACCCTGAACCACTAAGATTCCTTCAAGGCCAGCAGCCTTGGAACTTTAGTTCACTAAGAACTCTTGCAAGGCTAGCAGCCTTGGGACTCCTCTAGTTCCCTAGGAACTCTTCAAGCCCAGCAGGCTTGGAACTTCGTTTAGTCCCTCTGGACAAGGACCCTTCTTGCCCTGCTTTGTTTAGTCCCTTCGGACAAGGACCCCTCAGGCCCTGGATTTTTTGAGTTGTTTGTTTGTTGTTGTTGGAGTCGGTGCTGAGCTGCTAAGATGTCTTCATGCTCTGAACATATTTTATACTTAACAGCTTGGCTTGATCATCCTTGAAGTGCAGCTGAGTGTTGCATGATACTCAGCTTCTTTGGTTACTCAACCACTTCTGAAGACCCCTTGTTGAACTGCCTTGAAGATCATTCTCCTTGGTACTTGATGACTGCACATGAGAGGCTTCCAAGCTGACTGTAGGCTCTTCTATTAGGTAATTAGAAGCTTTCTCATGCTTGACACCAAGATGGCTTTTTTGATCTCCCTTCTGCTACTTGATGCCTTCTCATGATGGACTTGCTAAGATGACTGTAGGCTCTTCTCTATTATACTTAGAGTCTTCCCATGATGGACATCAAGATGACATGATGCTCTTCTTTCTCTCGGCAGTTTAGAACACTCTTCATGTAGTAGAGCTCTAACTTCTACATAGTAGAACTCACACTTCTACTTCCTTCATATTCTGACTTTTGAGTGATCTTGGTGGATCGTAGAGTGAGCCTTCGGACTCACTATCTCACAAGATTTAGATCAGTCCACCTTCTCTCCAAACTCGGCAACTCCAGCAACCTTTTATCTTTGAAGCTCTTCCTTATTTATACTCCTTCCCAATCCTTCCGTTGGAAAGTAGCCGTTAAAGGCTATTCAAATCTCTTCACAGATCTCGAGTTGCTTGAGGTAGACTGCTTGATGTGACTTTTCATACTTTTTCTGACGCTGCAGTCTACTGTTTCACCTACCCTGTCAGATGTATCACTTTAATGTCTTGGGCTAGTCGAAGACTTTATTACCTCTTTCTGATTCCTCGATCAGAGGTTGTCCTATTGCATCGATGCTCTCAATAGGCACTTATCCGAATATTACCCTTCAGATTGAACCTTTGCCAATGCTTCAGTCTTCAGTTATTCGGACTCTACGATTCTGATGCACGTCTTCAAGGACTTGATCGTAGTGTCTTGTTGAGTGTTGTTCATTGACTGATAGGTTTAACACTACGATCTTGAAGAGTGTTGATTGGATCTTCAATGTAGAACACCTCTTCCTTGTTTTGTCTGCGATTGCTTGATACTTCTATTTGCTTCATTGTTCTCGAGAATCTTGATGGCCTAATTCCTTTTCTCTGTCCCCTTCAATATCAAGACACTTCAGATTTGTGGTGCGTCCAGCTTGCTTTCTCCTTGTGATCTTCCGCTCACTTATCATCAATGAACTAACCTTGCACTTAATCACTTTAGCCTTGCTCTTGGTGGTAGCCATATATCTCGGTTCACCTTCCATCGGTTCCTTCTCATTTGGCAAACACTACGATCTTGGTTGCTTCCAAGATCGTTGTCTTCTGTTCACTTGACAGCTACTGCATAAGCTGACTTTCCTTAGTCAGCTTCTGAAGTCTTCTTTGGATATCCTCGTGGAAGACTTCATCACGAATGGCCTTACACCTCAATCTTAATGCTGATTGGGTTGGTGCTGAGATCTTCTGTTAGCCTGCATGCCATTCGTTGAGCGCTCTCTGGTTTCCTTGGATGTAGCTTGCAGCTTGAACCAGAGGCTTCGTTTCTTTGGATATTCTTGAAAGTAATATGCACACAAGCCAATCATGTTTGATGATAAAGCATATACTTTGTAACAATCTTATTCATTTATTAATAAAAAGGTATTAATTTATTAAAGGCTTTTAATTATCTACATGATGCTGTTTTATAATATGTGATAAACCCATAGTTTTAAGCAATGCTTTTAGAATAATGACGATGATCATTCTAATGAGATCTAAATTCTTAGAAAGCTTAAAACTAAAATAGTTCCCAATCATTGGATTACTAAATTGGGGATTAGTGAATCCGGATAGATTGGTACATACGTTGCTTGCTCATTGGATGAGGATGATTGATCACATGATCATTTGTGTGGAGACACTAAAGCAAGTATGTAGGTGCTTATTAGAGAATAAGTTCATTTGAACGTGGCTCGCTAAGGAATACCTAATGGAGTTTTATTTGCTGTCAATAGGAATTCTGTAGTGATAGTAGTCTAGTGATCCTTGGACTTGAGATCATCATAGTATCTTGTGTATGATGAGTTATACTTTGACTTATTCCTTAAGACCCTTAGGGTATATCAAAGGGTATGCTTGGGTATAATAAGTTGTACATGGAGATAATGTATGATCAATAAAGAATCTACCACTTCTAATAAAGAAGAGAAATGTCCTATGTGATTCGATAAATGACAACCCAGTAGTCCTTGGCGGTTAAGGCGAGAATGAAATTAGAAAGGAGTTTCTAATTTGCATTATTTGAGTTGTGCATTTAAGGATCGAAATACATATAATTAAATAAAATAAGACTTGACATAATTCCATGTCTTATATTTAATTAGGACATTGTATGGTGGAAGGATTGAATTGTCAGAAACTATTTACTCAAAGGTTCTTTAATGATTAATGTTGAAATCTATATTATCCGGAAAGTCGTTGATTGATGCTAGGGAGGCTTATCCTATTGTAGAATAAATATTATTTATTTAAATAAATTAATTGTTTAATTAATTTATTTAAATAAGATTAGAATTGTTCTAATTGATTTATTCACAACCCGTTTAATATGGAGAACCTAAAGGGTCACACCATAAAAGGAAGAATAATTATTTAAGAAGTTAATGGCATAATCATAATAATATATTAAAGTATATTTAATTTAATCTATGGTGATAGAATAAATTAAATAGCTTAATATTTATTATTTAATATTTTAGAAATATTAAATATAAATTAATAAGAGGAGTCTTATTAATATTATTACAATTATTATTATTTTAATTTCTAAAAGAGTTTAGGAATTAATTTAATATAAGTACTCTCATTTATTCCTAATATGATTAGGAGGAAAATTAGTTAAAGGAGTTTAATTAATTATCCCTAATAAGATTAGGGAGCTTAATTAATTAAAAGAATTTAATTAATTAAATAAAACCCAATTCCTTAATTGTTAAGATGGGTTGCCCACATCTATAAATAAGAGGAGTCTTATTATGGGTGAGGGGTTGTTGACTTTTCAACATACGACATAATTCCAATTGTTGGGAGAGTACACCTTTCTATAGAGATAGAAAAACTAGGGTTTAGCCAACCACCCTTTTCTTGAATCATTATTATTCCTTGGTGGATCACTCTAGAGAGGCCAAACATATGGGTGGCTAACGTTGATCAAAGGAAGGAACAAAACCCCTTAGTGGATTCAAGATTGAACGAAAGGATTTGGAGGTGAACTTGTACTGAGGAAGCTCGATCTTCAAGGGTATGATTTTATTCTTTATCTTTTCGTTTAATTAATAATTATGCATAAAGGGTGATCCGGGTTTATGGTTTGTAAATTTTAAAACTCGATTTTACACGCTCGCACTTTTATGCAATTTGATTGCATATACGAATATTACAAACCTATCAGTGGCATCAGAGCCAAACCTTTATGCGAATTATTAATTGTTTTAATTTGATATGTATATTGATATGTGTTTAGAAAAATTTAATTGGGCATAATTTTATTATATAAAATTTAAATAAAAAAAAAAAAAAAAAAAAAGCGAATTTGATTGCAAGGACGACCGGAAAAATGAAGTCGACATCTTAGTGATGCAAGGAAAGCTTGGAATGCAATTTTTTTCCGGCAGGAGCTTGTTACTTTTTGTGAGCATACACGGTTCTTTATTAATATTTTTTTTCTAAAAGACTTGACGCAAAGTCGAGGAGCAGATTTTTTTTTTTGAAAGGAACTTTCATGGTGCTATCTCTACATCATGGTGCTATATATAACTATATTCGGTTTAATATGAGAGTCTGCAATATCTATATATTATATATATAACTAACGGTTTAATTATATATATTATTACTAAATTAGTTTAGTTATATTATATATATATAACGGTTTAGTTATAATATATGTATATATATATATATATATATATATATATATATATATATTCTCCAAAAATAATTTTATAATTAAAATAAAAGGTTTATTTTAATTTTAAAATAAAAGGTTTATTTTAATTTTAAAATAATAGGTTTATTTTAATTTTAAAAAATAATAGAATTTCATGCTAAAATTAAATTATGAACTTGGAGTTGGAATTGGATTCCATGCTAACTAATTGGAGTTGAAATTGGATTCTATTTTTTCCTTAAATAAAGGAGTTTATTTAGATATGAAATAAGATTTCATATTATTCAAAATAAAGGAGTTTATTTGTGAATAGGAAAGAGAATCCTAATTTCCTTAAATAAAGGAGTTTATTTAAATATGAAATAAGATTTCATATTATTCAAAATAAAGGAGTTTATTTGTGAATAGGAAAGATAATCCGTGTTTCCTTTAATATTTTTTTTACATGGAATTGGATTCCATAATTAATTAAAATAAAAGAGTTTATTTTAATTAAATTTTTTTTACATGGAATTGGATTCCATAATTAATTAAAATAAAGGAGTTTATTTTGATTAAAGATTTTGATTAAAATAAAATAGTTTATTTTATTCAAAATTGGACAAATTAAAATAAAATAGTTTTATTTTGATTTAAATTTGGATTAAAATAAAGGAGTTTATTTTGATTCAAAATAGATTTTATACTAACTAAATTTGCCCATTAAATGATATCAATATATATATTAAATGTTTTATTATTATTCATGAGATGAATGTTATTTATTGATGCATATGGTGATGTGTATGATAATAAATGGGATTGATTATGGACTATCAACCAATATGATTGGATTTTATTTTAGTTGGATGCATGAATTATGGGTTTTATTAAATGGGTCTCACAGACTGCCTCGTCTTCTCTAATTTTTCTTAATGTAAATTCTATCTCTCTCCTATGTACTTCCCTCGATCACGATCAAGGTTTCTATTTATTTTAAAATAGTTTTGTAATAGGAATATTTAGAATTAATTTTGAAGAATTAGAGATCAAGGGACAAGAAGCTTGAAGACCCGTTTGTAATAGAGAGCCCGGTTTAAATGTAATAGTTATATTTAAATATTATTTCTTGCACTTTAGGGTTTGACCTTTTGGTTCACTTGGTGGCTCTAGTGAACCAAACTAGAATAAAAGTCCATAATCAATCCCGGGTAGAATATAGTATTCTATATGTGCATGCTTATACTATATATATATATATATATTATGCAAACATGCTTCGCATGTTCATTAATATGATGTGTATTTTATATATATATGTAAATGCCGCGCTAAACAAGATGAGACAAATTAATAACAAACCCTCAATTTTTATATTAAGTCCTAAGCGTTCAAAGATATTTGGAATATCGAGCGTCGCTTTCTTCTAACATGATAAAATTAATAGAGTATTAAATATTTAATATGAGTTTGTTGTGTCACCACAAGGCAAGTATTAAGTATTTAAGATGTTAATTTATCACATTTGATGCTTGTAAAGAAAATTGAACAATATTGTTTTGTTGTCACCACAAGGATGATATTTTTCTTTTTGAATATATGGAGTGCTAGGTCGGACTTAACTTGGATAATTTTGATTCGGATGTGCCACCACTTGATCAAAATAATCTAAGAGGCAAAATACAAGGAGTTGCATAGTTGATGTAATTGACAAAAGTTGTCTACCTATTTATTTATATATAGTTTGTTGTGTCACCACAAGGCTATATACATTTGAAATGGGTTCCTTATTCTCACTAGCAAATCTTTAATTAGATTTTTGCCGAACTATATAAGTGAGGGTAATATAGTTTGAAGAAAAATAGTGGGAGATACCAATTTAAAACAAGACCTAAATTATTTTGGTAATTAATAAAAGAATGTATGTTAAAATGTTGTTAAATACAAATTCATTTACAAAATTTTACAATGTCTAAATTACTATCATTTGCGAAGCATATTATATGCTAAATTAACTGCATCAAAATTAAATGGATTGGTTAAAGAATTTGAGAATAGTTCTCATAGCTGAAAAGCTATCTTATGTCCTTAATACGCCTATACTGCAATGGTTGCGAGATAATGCCTCGAGGAAGAGATTGCTACTTTTAGAAAGTGGCAAAATGATGCCTGATTGGCTCAATGCATTATGCTCGCATCCATGAGTAACGAGCTTGGCGTCGGCGATGAAACTATGGATGTTCTTACTATATTCCCGCACAACCAAGTAGTTGATGGTGAGGAAAGTAGGACCGATAGATATCGAGATATATAAGGAGCTCTTCCGATCTAGAATGGCCAATGGCACTATAAATGCATAAAAGGTTCTTAACATAATCAATTTGATTGATCAATTAGGACAACCGGTTTTGTCATGGATAGAGGGTTGAGCCAAGATTTGATCTTCACACTCACTCCCGCTCCTTTCACAATTGTTGTGAATTTTTCATATGAACAAGCTAGATATCGCCTTTCTTTGAATTGCTTAACATGTTGAAAATGATGAGAGTCACTTTCAACCAAGAAAGACAATGTCTTCTTGGTAGGGGCCAAAGGATCTTCCGAAAAGAAGAACGATTCAAAGAAGGTAAAATGAAAGGCGTAAACAAAGGATAATAAGAACAAAAGCGATATGGATGGCAAAGGCGTTTGCTTCCACTCTGAATAAGCCCGGACACTTGAAAAGAAATCGAAGAGCATCTTGCAGAGGCTAACAAAAGAAGCTTAGTGAAGTTTCAGTCACAATACAGTTTTGTTCATGATTGAAGTAAATTTTTCTTTAAGTCAAGGTTCTACTTGGGTATTGGATACCGACTTTGGTTATCATAAATATAGATTTATGAAGGGATCAAGCAGAAGTAGAAAGTTAAACAAAGATTAGTAATCCTATGTGTGGAAAATGAAGCAAAGGTTGCTGCATTAGCTATAGAAACTTATAGTTTAGCACTGCCTACGGGCAAATCTATTAAGTCAATAAGTTGTTATTGTATTCCAGTTCTTGTTAAAAATATTATTTCCATTTTATTGTTGGACAATGAAAACTTTGGTATTATAATTAAGAACAATTGTTGTTCTATTTATAATAATAATGTTTTGTATAGAACTGGAATATTACTTAATAAATTTTGTATACTTGACTTACATGAAAATAATTTTGCATATTGAACAAATTAGTATAAGAAAAGGAGATGATTATTCAAAGAGTTGAATGTGTGTATTTGCTGAAATACAAGTGTGAATTATTTGAAAGGTTCAAAGAATTCAGAAGTGAAACAAATTGGCAATGTATTAAGATTCTTTGATTGGATCAAGGAATAAATACTTGTGCAATAAGTTTCTAGATCATCTCAAATGGTTTTCTCATAATGGACACATCCCGATCTGCAATAATTGATTGATGTATCCAATGAAAAATCGTACCTTGTTGGACATGGTGCGGTCCATAATAATTTTACCGACATTCCAAAGATCCTTCTAGGGTCATGTCCTAAAAATGGGCAGCATATCTACAAAAATGGTAACCTCAAAATCCATTTCCCAAGACTCCATAAAAGTTATGGATGCGGGAGGATTCCTAATCTTAAGTATGTTAAGATAAGGGGTTGTCCAGCTTATGTGAAAAAGGTTTCAAAGGATAAGCTTGGAACAAAATTTGACATGTACAGATTTGTGGGACATCCTAAAGTAAGTTTAGGGTATATGTTCTATAATCCTACTTAGCAAAAGGTGTTTGTTGCGAAACACGCTGCCTTCTAAGATAAAGGTGTTTATCATTGAAAGGGCTAGTGGGAGGATAATAGATCTTGAAGAGTTCAAGAACTACAAAACACTATAAATCAAATAAGAGGAACCTATAGATATACCTATTGTACCACAAACCGAATCAGAAATGAAATGGTGCAGAAGATACCTAGGAGGTATGGATTCATCATGGATGATGATGATGAGGTACGCATCATAGAAGATGATGATCCAGAGTTGCATACAATGAGGTAAGAGTTCTAGTGTGTACAAAAGGGTCAGTGGGAGCGTCGTGACATTCCTAATATTATATGTTGATATACTACGGATAAGGAATGACATACTAATGCTACAATCAGTAATGATAAAGTTATCTAAACATTCTTCCATGAATGATTTGGAAGAGTATCTTAGTTGGGGATATAAATCTATATAGATAGATTTAAGAGAATGCTCGACTTAACCCAAGGAACGTATATTCATTTGATGCTAAAGTCGTTTAGCATGGCAAACTCCAAGAGATGTCTCATGTCGATCGGTCATATTCTGGAGAAGATCAACAGTAAGACAAAGAAAACATCTTAAAGTTCTTAACCCAAGCACTAAGGATGTGAGCAAACATGGTGGAGTGCGAATTAAAACTAGAGGCTTTACGGACTCAAGTTTTTCGAATGAGACTCAAGACGACAAAAATCACTTTAAGGTAAAGTGTTACCTTGAACAAAGGTGCGATGAATTGGAAAGGTTCCAAACAAAAAAGAGTTCTTTGGTTTAGTGATAAAGACAAAGTATATAGCTATAAATGAAGTCGCAAGTTGATTGTTTGGATTAAAAGTTCATTACTGAGAACTAGGAATAGTTCCTAAGTCTCATCTTGGATCTAAACATGTGTTGTGGCACTTTCATTTGATTATTAGAATCATTGAAAGATGGGAAATCACTATAGAGATAGTGGACTCTCAAGAACAACATTACATATCCATTAGCTAAAGCTTATCCAACAAAGGGGATAATCGTCACTTAGAGAAGAAGAGTATGAGATACCATGGCGATTGGCTTTGAGTGCAAGTGGGAGATTGAAAGTAATATGCACACAAGCCAATCATGTTTGATGATAAAGCATATACTTTGTAACAATCTTATTCATTTATTAATAAAAGGTATTAATTTATTAAAGGCTTTTAATTATCTACATGATCTTTGTTTTATAATATGTGATAAACCCATAGTTTTAAGCAATGCTTTTAGAATAATGATGATGATCATTCTAATGAGATCTAAATTCTTAGAAAGCTTAAAACTAAAATAGTTCCCAATCATTGGATTACTAAATTGGGGATTAGTGAATCCGGATAGATTGGTACATCGTTGCTTGCTCATTGGATGAGGATGATTGATCTCATGATCATTTGTGTGGAGACACTAAAGCAAGTATGTAGGTGCTTATTAGAGAATAAGTTCAATTGAACGTTGGCTCGCTAAGGAATACCTAATGGAGTTTTATTTGCTGTCAATAGGGAATTCACTGTAGTGATAGTAGTACAAGTGATCCTTGGACTTGAGATCATCATAGTATCTTGTGTATGATGAGTTATACTTTGACTTATTCCTTAAGACCCTTAGGGTATATCAAAGGGTATGCTTGGGTATAATAAGTTGTACATGGAGATAATGTATGATCAATAAAGAATCTACCACTTCTAATAAAAGAAGAGAATGTCTATGTGATTCGATAAATGACAACCCAAGTAGTCCTTGGCGGCGTAATGAAATTAGAAAGGAGTTTCTAATTTGCATTATTTGAGTTGTGCATTTAAGGATCGAAATACATATAATTAAATAAAATAAGACTTGACAAGATAATTCCATGCCTTATATTTAATTGGGACATTGTATGGTGGAAGGATTGAATTGTACGGTAACTATTTACTCAAAGGTTCTTTAATGATTAATGTTGAAATCTATATTATCTGGAAAGTTGTTGATCGCTAGGGAGGCTTATCCCTATTGTAGAATAAATATTATTTATTTAAATAAATTAATTGTTTAATTAATTTATTTAAATAAGATTAAAATTGTTCTAATTGATTTATTCACAACCGGTTTAATATGGAGAACCTAAAGGGTCACACCATAAAAGGAAGAATAATTATTTAAGAAGTTAATGGCATAATCGTAATAATATGTTAAGTATATTTAATTTAATCTATGGTGATAGAATAAATTAAATAGCTTAATATTTATTATTTAATATTTTAGAAATATTAAATATAAATTAATAGAGGAGTCTTATTAATATTATTACAATTATTATTATTTTAATTTCTAAAGAGTTTAGGAATTAATTTAATATAAGTACTCTCATTTATTCCTAATATGATTAGGAGGAAAATTAGTTAAAGGAGTTTAATTAATTATCCCTAATAAGATTAGGGAGCTTAATTAATTAAAAGAATTTAATTAATTAAATAAAACCCAATTCCTTAATTGTTAAGGTGGGTTGCCCACATCTATAAATAAGAGGAGTCTTATTATGGGTGAGGGTTGTTGACTTTTTTCAACATAATGACATAATTCCAATTGTTGGAGAGTACACCCTTTCTATAGAGATAGAAAAACTAGGGTTTAGCCAACCATCCTTTTCTTGAATCATTATTATTCCTTGGTGGATCACCTCTAGAGGCCAAACATATGGGTGGCTAACGTTGATCAAAGGAAGGAACAAAACCCCGGTGGATTCAAGATTGAACGCGAAAGGATTTGGAGGTGAACTTGTACCTGAGGAAGCTCGATCTTCAAGGGTATGATTTTATTCTTTATCTTTTCGTTTAATTAATAATTATGCATAAAGGGTGATCCGGGTTTATGGTTTGTAAATTTTTAAAACTCTGATTTTACACGCTTCCACACTTTTTATGCAATTTGATTGCTTCATGAATATTACAAACCTATCAATTCTGGGAGTGCTCATTTGTTGAGAACCGTATATGCTCTACGATTCATCCTTGGCATTGTGAGCACTTCTTCTTAGGTCGTAGTTTTTCACTCTACCATTCAGCTTCGGCTTGTGCAGACACTACGATCCCGAGATCAGATCTTGACACTACGATTTCTGCCTTGTGCTTGTTGTCTTCATCTGATCTTGCTTGACTACGATCTCTGCATGGTACATCAGTAGACTCTACGACTCTGAGTGTAGTCTACGTTTCTGTCTTGGCTTCGGCAGATGATCGGTCTTCTCGTAGGCAGGCTGTCTCTATGATTCTGAACATGACTTCCTTAGCACACTACGATCCCAAGGAAGCTCTTCTCGACACACTACGATCCTTCTTCGTTTCCCCTGGAAGTCTATGAACTCCGAGATCTACTATCTTGCATACTACTATTCTGCCTCGATAGCTCCCGAGTTAACCTTGACTCTCCTGGCAGACTACGACTTCTGATGCAGTGCTCGACGATCAGAAAAGCCTATCTATTACATCATTAGATCAACCTAACAAGCTTGATCTTTCTATATTTATTGTCCTTGTACATCATTTCTTTTTAAGGACTTTACAAAACTGTTTTGCTTATGTAGGATCAACCTAACATATTTGATCAATTCATTCTAAGTCCTTGTACATATACTTCTATTATCTATCAAAGGACTTTACAGCTTTTCTTAATGCAAGCATACTTGCATATTCATTCATATATATCATAATCAAATCATATATTAAATAGGAATATCATTCACATGTTTATTCCTGACAATACTAATGAATATCCTTGGCTGTAGTGCATGGATAATTCAATGATGTTATTGGCAGGGTCATGACCATTAGTTAACAGTTGAATGTCTTTGGTCAGTAGTCTGGCAATCGACAGTAATTGATTGGTATGATCATGACCATTGGTTTTATAGTTGAATATCTTTGGCCCGTAGTGCAAAGATAGACAATTGATTGGTATGATCATTGTTATTACATTTGAATATCTTCAGCCTTTAGGGTAATGATATTGAGTAAACGTTCTATTAAGCCTTTGTGGCAAGAAGGAACTGTTAATTCACATTATTATAAATATGAATTGTTAATTTAACTGACATCTTTGGTGGTTCAGGTGAAGACAAGTGATGAAAGTTCTATTTGTCTTGAGTATAACAAAGAACTGTTGATGAGTAGTACATGAATAAAATATCAACGATGTACTTTTAATCTAGAAGAGATAGTAGATATTATGTTCTACTTGACTCTTCTAATGGATTGCTTGTTCGCTGCAGTTAAACTTGATGTCTGTTATATTTTATTAGTTTAACACTGTTGAAGGCTAACGATAAATTATTCTGCATTATCTTAGTCATAATATTTCTTACTAGGCTAGTTGAGCTCATCCTTTTCTTTCACTGTTCTCTTCAGGAAATGAGAACGTAGCTGGGACTAGTCGGGGAACGGAGTTACGGTCCAGATGATAGCATTAGTAGTCTTCACTATTCTGTTAAATAGTGTGACAATAAATGTAATGAGGACTCCATTGAGTGTGGATATTGTCTAGATGACAATATTTGTATTAAAACTCACAGTTATATGTTGACGTATTCTACACAACAGCTGTATAATTAAGTTGTATTTGAATTCTATACCATGTATCTGGCGACCCAAGATGGGTGATGTATACCTATTTTGGGGGCGTTACACTGACAACCAAATGTCAGACCCTGTAGATCTTAATCTGTTATGTGTTTTTGCTATTTGAATGTTTACACATGTAGTTTGTTATGTGATCTTTCATCTAGAACTTGATTCAAAGCTAGATCAGTTGTGGATTAAAAGTTATTCGCAGTCAAACATCGTTGACCAGCATTGACCAACTGGTTTCTGGGCAGCCCAGAAACCCATAATTGTCTGACAGTCGATTTTGAAGTCTTTGATCTTCCTACTGTTAATTTTTTAGGCCATTTTGTTATTTGGGACATGTAAACTGACATATATTATACACATACATGTCATATCATCACTTATATCATTCACATAATCAAAGAAAACGATGGTCAAAGTAGGCTATTTGATCACGGTTTGGGTTTTCTGGAAATTCCAAAAAGCTGTATGCTTAAGTTTTCTGGCCTACTTTGACCGGACAAGATCTATTAGATTTGATGTTGTTAGCTCGATATTAGGTATTAGATATGTTGTCTTGCATGTTATCTACAAACTGAAATCATAAGAACACCAAAAAGTTACCAGGATTGCATGTTATAGAGATCCAAAGTAGCCAGCTGGAACTGTTCTTCATTTCTGGAAAACCCAGAAATGAAGAACAGCTTCTGACATGATTTTTGGAGGCTTAAATCTCTTTTGTTTTATGTTGTTTGAGCGTGTTGTTTGTTGGAGCTTGTAGTATTACACTATGTCTACAAGACCGGACCATTTTCTTTCCCAGAAACACATCTAGCAAAGATTTAAGCTTGGTCAAACCCAGTACCTTGATAACTGTCTATGAATTTCTGAGCATCTCAAGAACACCTATAGCGACAGTTTCATCGCTATAGGGTCCTTTAGCGACAAATATTTTTGGAAATTAATTATTTTAATTAAATGAATAGAAAAAAATAGTTTTAAATTATTAAAAATTATTTTAAAGTCAGAATATTAGTTTTCAATTATTTTGAATATATTTCATAAATATTTAATATTTTTGGAATATTAAAGGTATTTAATTTATTTAATTATAATATTAAATAAATTATTTAAAAATGATTTTAATACATGAAAAATCATTTAAAATTATATTATGAAAAACAAAATATTTTAAGTTATTTTAATGACTTTTAATATTTTATGATGAAATTCATTAATAAATTAATATTAATGATAATTAAGTTATTTAATAAATGAATTAAATAAATAAATTAAAATCATTTTATTATATTAAAAATCATTTTAAATAATAATAAGGTATTTAAAAGTATTTTAAGTTATAAAATATAACTTTCAATAATTAAAAAAAAATGCATTAATTATTTACTATTAATGATAATAGAATTATTTAATAAATATATTAAATAAATTAGTTTAAAAATGATTTTAATATTATAAAATTATTTAAAATGAAAATAAAGTGTTTAAAGATATTTTAAGTTATAAAATATAACTTTTAATATTTAAAGGATAATTTCATTAATAATTTAATATTAATGATATTAATTTAATATTAGATGATATTAGATTTATTTAATAGTTATATTAAATAAATAGTTTAAAAATGGTTTTATTGATTTAAAATCATTTAAAAAGGAAAGAAATGGATTAAAAATATTTTAAGTTATAATTAAGGACTTTTTATATTTTGATGAATAATACATTAATAATTAAATATTAATGGTAATTATTTAAAATAATTTTAATTGTTTTAAAAATTATTTAAGGGTAATATTAATACTTTAAAAGTATTTTGAGTTATTATAAATAACTTTAATATTTTGGCAATGGTTTCATTAATAGTTTAATATTAATTAAATATTGATGATAATTGAATTATTTAATATTTAAATCATTTAATAATGATTCCGGTGTTTGAAAATTCATGATAAATTATAATAAATGTTTTAAAATTATTATAAGTCATTTAAAAATAATATGACTGATACTTACAGATATTGAGCAACAGGATAGAGTCTTAGACTCGATAATTACCCAATAAAGACGTCGGTACACGGACATGTTTCAGAAATTGATCTAGACTTAGATATTTTGACTGTATTAATGTTTGTTTGCGATTCAATGACTGTTGAATATGTGTGTGACAAGGTGATTAGGTTATGTGCTGACTGCAATAAGCAGTGCTATGCGTTATAGTATGTTATTCTAATCGATCAAATGATCTTATTACTGATAGATTGCTATATAAAAGATAAATCTAAGTTGCGTATTGTAAGCAACAAGCCAGGCAAGTATCCTACCTTTGCATTTTCTTTATGCAATGGACATGATTAAGAATGTTTCAGAATTATATTATTATTGTACTAGATTATTAACCCTATTATTGTATATATTATATTCGATCATTGTTTATCAACATGATATTATATTATATAACTCATATATATACATTACATTACGTTAATTTGAAATATGGTTATACAAGTGTCCTCACTTGGATAATCATTAGAGTTAAACACATGTTGATATATATATATATATATATATATATATATATATATATATATATATATATAACATGATTTAGAAATATCGTTCAATATGATAAAACCTTCTTGTATCCAATCAAATTATTTTGGTTTGGATTCTAGACTAAGTATGAACATCCCGATCAAGAGAAAACTTTTATGTGCCCAAGGCGAACAGAGTGAACGATAATATCGTTCTTGTATGTAGTATTGATCAATACAGGGCCCATGGGATGTACACCCTCGCGCTCGTAAGTTATGACGGTTTGCAGATGAAGTTCTGCTAAACCTTAGCAAAAATTGAAAACAATGTTCATTGTCTGTTGACTAATACCTATTTATAGTCAATACGCAGTTTCAAAAATGTGATATAGAGTTGTTATGTTATTATTATCAGTTTAGTTTACTTCACAACTATTGAATCGTTGTAGAAGTGATGTATAAAGAAAACATTTAATTGTTTCAGCTAATTATATTTATAATTGTTATTACTTGCTCTGCACTCAAATGCTCATCCTTGCTTAATTTAAATATTTTCAGCTAAGTGTGAACAGCTAGAAGGTTAGGCCAAGAACAAGGAAAAAGGAAAGCAAACAGAATATGTATAATGGTATCTTTTGTAATAGTTAAATTGTATTAAGACAATGATATGTATTATCTATCGTGTAAGGAATTATAGTAAAGGTTGTGTACTTGGGATTAGACTCTGATAAATGTAAATTAAGTTTTATTTTTATATTATTGTTATTATTATTAGTATATTTCTGCTCATATAAATGGTATCGTGAAGCACCGAGTTCGGGTTTCACGTACCTGGATTTGGGGGCGTCACAATAAGAATAACATAACAACTCTATCTCAAAAATTTGAAACTACGTACTGACTATAAATGGGTATTAGTTGACAGGCTAAGAACATTGTTTTTTGTTTTCGCTAAGGTTTAGCAGATCTTCATCTGCAAAACCGTCATAACTTACAGGCACGTGGGTGATCTACCTAATATGCCCTGTATTGATCAATACTACATGCAATAACGATATTATCGTTCACTCTATCCGCCTTGGGCACATAAAAGTTTTCCCATGTTCGGGATATTCATACTCAGACGGGAATCCGAACCAAAATAATTTAATTAGATACAATAAGGTTTTATCATATTCAACGATATTTCTAGATCTGTGTCCAGCTGATCAAATAGCTTAGACGACTTATATATATATATATATATATATATATATATATATATATATATATATATATCATCATGTATTTAACTACAATGATTTTCCAAGTGGGGACACTTGTATAACCATATTTCAAATTAACTAACATAATATATATATGAGTTATATAATATAATATCATGTTGATAAACAATGATCGATATAATATATACGATAATAGGTTAATAATCTAGTACAATAATAATATAAATCAAACTTTATTACTAATGTCCATTGTATAAAGGAAATGCAAAGGTAGGATATTTGCACCTGTCTCACCGCTACGCTATGCAACTTAGTTTTATCTTTTATACTGAAACCTATCATTAATAAGATCATTTGATCGATTAGAATAACATATCGTAACACATAATACTGCTTATTGCAGTCAACACATAACCTAATCACATTGTCACACATATTCAACCGTCATTAAATCACAAACAAACATTAATACAGTCAAAATATTTAAGTTCATATCAATTTCTGAAACATGTCGGTGTACCGATGGCATTATCGGGAAATTAGCGAGTCTAAGACTCTGTTCTTTAACTCAATATCTGTAAGTATCAGTCATATTATTTTTAAATGACTTATAATAATTTTTAAACATTTATTATAATTTATCATGATTATTCAAACACAGGAATCATTATTAAATGATTTAAATATTAAATAATTATATTATCATTAATATTTAATTAATATTAAACTATTAATGAAACCATTTCTAAAATAATAAAGTTATTTATAATAACTCAAAATAATTTTAAAACACTTTTATTACCCTTAAAATGATTTTTAAAACAATTAAAATCATTTTTAAATCATTACCATTAATATTTAATTATTAATGTATTATTCATCAAAATATAAAAAGTCCTTAATTATAACTTAAATTTTTTAATCCATTTATTTCCTTTTAAATGATTTTAAATCAATAAAACTATTTTAAATTATTTATTTAATATTATTATTAAATAACTCTAATATCATTTATAATAAATTAATAATCATTAATATTAAATTATTAATAAAATTATCCTTTAAATATTAAAAGTTATATTTTATAACTTAAAGTATCTTTAAACAATTTATTTTTATTTAAAATGATTTTTATAATATTAAAATCATTTTAATCAAAATTATTTAATATAATTATTAAATAACTTTAATATTATTAATAATAATTAATTAATGAAATTTACCTTTAAATATTGAAAGTTATATTTTATAACTTAAAATATTTTTAAACTATTTATTTTCATTAAAAATAATTTTATAATATTAAAATCATTTTTAATAAATTTATTTAATATAATTATTAAATATATCTAATATCATTATTATTAAATAATTAATGAAATTTGCTTTAAAATATTAAAAGTTATATTTTATAACTTAAAATATTTTTAAATAACTTATTATCATTTAAAATGATTTTTAATATAATAAAATCATTTTTAATTAATTTATTTAATGCATTTAATAAATAAATTAATTATCAATAATATTTAAATAAATACTAATATTTATGAAAAATATTTCAGATTATTAAAAGTTAATTTTATAACTTAAAATAATTTTTAAAATAATTTTTGTAATTTTTGGAAATTAATTACTATTTTTAAACAATTTTCAAAAATTAAAATAATTAAAATTACACTGTCTGTCGCTAAAGACTGCCTATAGCGACAGAACCGTCGCTATAGGTGTTATTATTGTTCTTGGCTGAATCCAGAACATTCATGGGAAGTGACCGAGTTGGCTACTTTGACCAAAGATTAAACACTGATCAAGTAGTTTCTGGAGTTATTTTTGGTCAGATCGTGTAGTACAAATGCAACACTACAATACCCAAAAACAAACATGGCCAACAAGCATAACATAAGTGAGATCTGGAGCCTTGAACAAGCTGTCAGAGCTGTTCTTCATTTCTAGGTTACCTAAAAATGAAGAACAATTCGACTGTTCATATTTGGGCCTCCACAACTTGCAATATGTATATTATTTTTATGATCTATAAGATGCAGTGTGTAGTCAGTATGTAAATGAAGAGATCTAACACAAAAAATCAACTAAACATCAACAGAATAAACTTCAAATCTCCGGTTAAACCATGTCAGAACACATGTCCATAGGTTTTCTGGGTTGCCCAGAAAACCGAATCCGTGATCATGCTACCTACTTTGACCAGCCACTAAATCCAGTGTATTTGATATATAGTGTGAGACCCCAGATTTTATGAATACAGATTTAATTTTCTCGATTTTTTTTTTGAATATTATGGTGTGGATTTGAGACAGTGTTATAGTTGTGGGTAGTATTTATAAATTTTGAAAAGTATGTAAGTTGTTGTATAATATTCGATTGGTCAGGGAATATTCTTTTTGTCAGGGAATATCCATACGACGTTACAATCATTGGTGGACCCCACAACGGAATTATTGTCGGATTGAGAAAATGACAAACATATTTTATGAAAATAACGACGAAAGTTTTACCGTTAATACTGTTGAACTACTTTCGGTAGTAAAAGTACGATGTCTACGCGTGGTTGCAAGAGTAGCACCACGGTATTGATTATTGATGCTTACGTGATAAGTCACTCGGTTTTGTTTTATTAGTATTATTAATGTAATAAAATGCGGAAAAGCTTTTTATATAAAATGTAAATACTTTTATAAAGTTATTCGTTTTATTAGACTATAAATAGAATATATTATATTCTATTATGTATAGTGTTTTGCATAGTAAAATCTTTTTATATAAAATAGAATACTTTTATAAAGTTATTTGTTTTATTAGACTATAATTAGAATATATTATATTTTATTATGCATAGTATTGCATAGTGCCTGCATAGTGTTTTGCATAATAAAATCTTTTTATATAAAACAGAATACTTTTATAAAGTTATTTGTTTTATTAGATTATAAATAGAATATATTATATTTTATTTAAAAGATTTTGCTTTAAATATGGACCGTCCGATTAAAATTAAATCAATCTGGACCGTTCATGAATTAGTTACTATGCAGTCCATTCTTCTATAAATAGAAGCTTATTCCTTCATTATTTCTTAGGAATTCACTGAAACTCTAGAGAGAAAAACTATAGAGAGAGTTCTTCTTCTATAATCTTGAGCGTATTTCTTTAGAGTTTAAGAAAACTTTGACCGTAGTACAAGTTTTCTTCGAGTATATCCTCGCCCTACCAGTCGGAATACTCTTCTTTCAAAGGTAGGGGATATTATTTGTTGTACTCGTAGGGGATATTATTTGTTGTACTCGTAGGGGATATTATTTGTTGTACTCATAAGGGATATTATTTGTTGTACTCGTAAGGGGTATTCTTTCTTTCTTATTCGTGAAGAGAACTTCTGTTATTCCATTCTTTATTATTCTGTTGGAATAACCTGTATACGCGGGATACCCTATACTTGGTGAAATTCTTCTGTTATTCCATTCTTTATTATTCTGTTGGAATATCCTGTCGGTGAGTATTACGGCTGACCTAGTTCCATTATTTATTATTCTTTTGGAATATCATGTATGTGCTTTACGCATGACCTTGTTCCATTATTTATTATTCTATTGGAATATCCTTTTTGTGCGTTTACGCATGACCTGGTTCCGTTATTTATTATTCTGTTGGAATAACCTGTCTGTGCGGCCTATCGTATGCATGGTGATTTCTTTTGTTATTACATTCATTATTATACTCAGTTGGTTAAAGTTTTGACTTCTATATTCCATGAAATTAGTGGAATATCCTTGATATTTGCGCTTCATCCAGTATCTTTTCATGGAAATATTCTTCTGAGCATTCTTGAATTTTACTCCACAAAGAAGTATCATGTTGACAATTTGAACGTTATTGGTTCCTGGATAAATTAATTCTTGAACTTGTTTTATTGAATTCTTATATCATTTTCATCATCCCCATGTTTATATTATTTTGAAAGTCATCTGTGGCCTGTAGTGCATAGATGCACTTGGTATGATTATGACCAGGGATTATTCGGTATAATCATGACCGTAATGTTACAAATGATGTGAAAAAAATCCTCATTGGCCCGTAGAGCATTGATGGACAGTTTTTGGTATGATTTTGACTATGGATTCTCTTCGGCCAAGGGTGCAAAGATGAATTGTTTTATGGCATGATCGGGACCGTTGATGAAAACATGATTATCTTTGGCCCGTAGTGCATGGATAATTCGTGATCGTGATACTAAAGAATATCTTTGGCCTGTAGTGCAGGGATAATTTGATGATGTGGATTATTTATTAAGTTGAGTCTCAGCGATAAAAGTAATGAAAAACATTTTAAATCATAGAACAGAGTAGATTTTATTCTCTACTTGACTCTTCTAATGGATTGCATGTTCCGCTGCAGTTAAACTTGATGTTTGTTATATTTTATCAGTTTAACACTGTTGAAGGCTAACGATAATTTATTCTGCATTATCTTAGTCATAATATTTCTTATTGGGCTAGTTGAGCTCACCCTTTTGCTTTCATTGTTCTCTTCAGGAAATGAGAACGTAGTAGGGACTAGTCGGGGGAAACAAAGTGATGGTCCTAGATGGTGCATTAGTAGTCCTCACTATTCTGTGAAATAGTGTGATGATAAATGTAATGAGGACCCCATTGAGTTTGTATATTGTCTAGATGAAAATATTTGTATTAAAACTTGCAGCATATGTTTAGTCGTATTTTACACGACTGTTGTATAATTAAGTTGTATTTGAATTTTGTACCATGTATTTGGCGACTCAAGATGGATGATGTATACCTATTTTGGGGGCGTCAAATACAGAGGTTATAAAAGCATGAATATAAAGTTAACATAACATACTATAACTTAGACTCAAGATCCATAACAGAACATCAAAGTACTGTCAAATCTAATGCTTAGAAAATCTTGTTAGACGCTGCAAACTACTTTCTGGGTTACCCAGATTACCTCTGGTCATGCCTGGTCAACGGGGTTTGACCAAGAATAACTTACGATCGAGACATGTAATCACAGTGGTTCCACTTCCAAATTATAGAACATATAACAAGCTACATATTACAACTTTAAAATATCAAAAATAAAAAACATGAAGAGATCTACAGCCACTGACATTCATTGTCAGACCACAAAAAAACTTTTTCCAGATTTCGTAAAATCTCAAATCCGAGCCTCTGGATGTTATGGATCTAATATCTAACAACCCAGATCATCATTATACACTATATATAACATGTTTAACACAAAAAAATTAACATCTAACAACAGATCAAAGGACAGATTTTTAGTTAGGGTTTATACATTTACTTTGATCAATCTTGATCTTAGGGTTCTGATTTTATATAAATGTTAGTGGGGCTTAGTTTATGACTGATATGTCTTGATATTTGCGGAGGTGTGAGCTTGAGAGAGTCAAGGATGAGAGTTGTGCAAAATTAGGCTACCAAATGAATTTTTTCTCTCTCCAATTCTATATATACTAGTCTTGTATGCATGTATGGCTGATAATGGACTGATTTGCTGGAGATTTAGTTAATTGAGAAGTCAAGGTTAGCTCACCCACTCCATTATTGCTAGATATACAAGTTATCTCAAATAATTCAAGATGGGTATTTTGGTTATTTTGCTTTGAATTTTAATGGCATTTGTGTAACCTTGTCCCAAACCCTTAGGGTTTAACCCTAAGGTCTTGCACAATTAATTTTGTAGGATTTCTAAGTAAGAAAAAAAAAATAAATAAATAAAATTTTAGTTTCTAAAAATTTAAAATAAGGGTTTCCTTAATTAAATTAGGTTTCTAATTAATTTATACAGGAACATTAGGGTTTAAAATCAATAATTATAATTAACTTTGCTAATTTTAGCAATTAAGGTTTACAATTTTAATAATTAGAGTTACCAAATCATAATTAGGGTTTCTAATTACTAAATTAGGGTTCTAGTCATTAGGGTTTTATATTACTAATTAGGTTTTCCCCTAATTAGCAATAAACTCTATCATTCATGATATTAATCACATTAACACAATTTCTGACAGATCACAAACTCTAGTTTAGGTTTCAAATTAGGGTTTCAAATTTTAGCAATTTAAGGTTACTAATTTAGAAGATTAGGGTTTCTAGTAATTAGGGTCCACAAATATTAATTAGGGTTTAAAATAATTAGGGTCTTTCCTAATTAAAATTAAATTCTACAATACATATCATTATTCATATAACACAGCTACATAACAGTCTCAAACTCATAATTGAGTTTCAAATTAGGGTTTCCCAAATTTAGAAATTAGGTTTACTAATTTTAGAAATTAGGGTTCTCAATTAATTAGGGTTTTTAATTAATTAAGGTTTTCCATACTTAGGGTTAAAATGAATAATACATGACATTCATAACCTAAAGTAATTTCTTGAAAATCTTACAGTCTTATTTGACTATCAAATTAGGGTTTATTAAAATAATACTAGGGTTTATCATGATACGCTAAAACTGTTCCACAGATTAACCTTACACACATAACATACATACTTATAGCACTGAAAAATCAAAATATAATTAATATTATATTATTATTCTCATTCCTTGGTCAAAATCCAAAATTAGGGTTTGGATTCCATATCCGATTTATCTTACATAAATATCATTATTAATTAAGTTAAAAAATAATTAACTTAACTAATCAAATAATTCCATATAATAATATAAAATAATTATTATAATAATTATATAATCATTTCATATGTTATTTAAATAACATATTTTCATATAATATAATTAATAAAAATATTTCTAGTGTAAAGTTAATTATTGTAAGAATATAACTTATAATGAGCAATAATTCTAAAATAAAATTATTTATAATCATTCATGTTATAAATATATTTTATATTCATCACATCAATACATACACATTACCTTGCACGCATTCTCATCAATAAATAAAATTTATACGAAAAATTTCTGCTTTTAAATATATAGAAAATATCGGTTATTACAACTACTAAAACAACCATCCGGATAGTCATCCGATCTTCTCGACTCGTCCCAAATATATTCTCATTTCAAGAGAATAAAGGTGAAAAGGGTTAGCTCAACTAGCCCAAGAAGAAGTATTATGACTAAGATAATGCGTAATAAATTATCCTTAGCCTTTAACAAAGATAACAACTAATAGAATATAATAGACAACAAGTTTTAGATCAACAACTGCAATGAATAAGCAATCCATTAGAAGAGTCAAGTAGAGCATAAAATCTACTATCTTCTATGATTTAAAAAGTTTTTCATCAACTTGATCGCTGAGACTCAACTTAATAAATAAAATCGAATCATCCTTGCTTCACGGCCAAGGATATTCATGTAATCATCAATGGTCATGATTATACCGAATAATCCCTGGTCATAATTATACCAACAACTGTCCATCAATGAACTACAGGCCAATGAGGACTTTCACCATATCATTCGTCACATTACGGTCATGATTATACCGAATAATCTCTGGTCATAATCATACCATGTCCATCTATGCACGTAAGCCAAAGATGACTTTCATCACAATATAAGCATGATGATGATGACAATGACATAATAATTCAATAAAACAAGTTCAAGATAAATTTTAAAGATTTATAATTTAATTTATCCAGAAATCAATAGCGTCCAAATTGTCAACATGATACTGCTTTATGGAGTAAAATTCAAGAATGCTTAGAATAATATTTCCATGAAAAGATAATGGATGAAGTGCAAATATCCAGGATATTCTACTAATTTCATGGTGTATAAAAGCCAAAACTTTAACCAACTGAGTATAATAGAATATATGAAACTATAAATAGATTTTTGCCCGCCATGCGGTAATCCACGTAGATAGATCATTTCCACAATTTAGTAAGGAATGAATACGAATGATCATTCACCATGCATGTGGTAGTCCACATAGACATGTTATTCCAACAGAATAATAAAGACTGGAATAACAGAAGAATTCACCATGCATGCGGTAGCCCGCGTAGACAGGTTATTCCAACAGAATAATAAAGAATGAAATAACAAAAGAATTCACCAGGCATGCGGTAGTCCACACGATGAGTTATTACAATGTAATAATAAAGAATGGAATAATGTAAGAATTCACCGAGCATGCGATAGATCAAGATAGACATGTTATTCCAATGTAATAATAAAGAATGGAATAATGTAAGAATTCACCGAGCATACGATAGAATCAAGCATGCATGGAGTTATTCAAAATGTAATAATAAAGAATGGAATAAAAACCCTTACGAGTATTGAAAGAAAATAACTCTCTTCATGAATACGAAAGAAATAATACCCCTTACCTTAGAAGAAACTGGATACTGGAATAGTGAGGTAGCAGACTTCTCTTCTTCTTTCTCTCTATAATAATTTCTCTTGTGAGACTTAGTGAATTGGTGAGAATAAAAGAAGAATGAGCTTCTATTTATAGGAAAATGTAGTTTCGTTAATTGCTCATTTTGGGGCTCAAAATATTACAGTATAATACCTTCCTCTTTTCCTTCATTTTTAATTTAGTCCTGCAAGTATTATCAAACTTGCACCACCTCCCCTAATAGTAAATAATATGATTTAATAGTTCATTCATGTGACTTACTAGTATAATCATGTGAAAAAACTAATTAAAGTATAGTACCTTCATCTATACCTCAATTTTTAATTTAGTCATGCAAGTATTATCAATCTTGCACCAACTCCCCTAATAGTAAATCATGTGAATCAATAGTACACACATGTGAACACATAGTTATAAGCATGTGAATTAATAGCAATTAATTGCTCATTTATCCGGTGAATTACCCGATTGGTCAATATAACCTCTAGACATTAATTATTATTGAAATAAATGTCGATTTCCACTAACACTAATAATTCCCACACAAATGAACTATCAATTTCATCTTTAATCAACACGAACTTATTCATCGTTAATATTATAACTCACAATATTTAACAACCAGGTCGTTCCCAGGAAAGAGGGGGCTTTACGATAAGGATTTCTCCTTATTGGTGCGTAATTAGGTGACCAAACCTCTCCTTGATAAAACTTCTAGATATTGTCAATATTGCAACTAATAATATGAATAACTTTGCCGTCTCAATTATTGATTTAATAATATAACATATTATACAGATGATATTTTGACAATAATTGAATCAATAATATGAGAGATATGATGCAGTAATTACTATAGCAATAATTGAGTATAACTAAGTGACTTCTCACGTAAGCATCAATAATCAATATTGTGTGCTACTATGCAACCACGCGTATTACTGTACTTTTATTACATGGGTAGTTCAACAGTTTTAATTGTAACACTTTCGCCGTTATTTTTATAAAAAGATAATTATGTTATTTTCTAACTACGACAATACTTTCGTTGTGGGGTCCACCAATGATTGTGCCGTCGTACGAATATTCCCTATTAAAACGAATATTCCCCAACCAATCGAATATTATATAACCACTTTCTTACTTTGCAAAATTTATAAATATTACCCACAACTATAACATTATATCAAATCCACACCATAATATTCAAAAATATATTTCGAGAAAATTATTCTTTATTCATAAAAGTTGGGGTCTTACACATCCCAATATATTAAGGTGTAAATCTACAATCCCTCTTTCAACTTCATATAGATTACCAAAATCATCACTAATTTCTTAGCAAGAATTATTAAGCATTTATAAATTGATCCAAACCATATGGTGCCAACCAAAGAGATAAGATATTCAATTCAAATTAACAAAGGGTTCCATTATAACCTTAGAGCCAATAATTAGTTCATAGCTCTTAAACTAAACATTAGTAGCAATATAAACAACATTTATGAATTACAAAATCAAAGGAAACAAATAAAGAAGAATAAACTATGTCAAAGCTTCATCAGTCTCCAAGAATTCCAATCCTTTCAAGCTTTCCAATCAATGTTGCTAAATGCTCTTGAGCTCCATGAAATCCAAAACATCTCCCTAAACTATATGTACAAACATTAACTACTAGAAAATGGAGAGAAAATTACAAAGGAGATAGAGTAGTTCCCAGAGGGGGATTATTTGATATATCCCTTAGGAGGTTGACCCCTAAGTGTATATATATATATATATATATATGTGTGTGTGTGTGTGTGTGTGTGTGTGTGTGTGTGTGTGTTTCTTAAAGCTAGGTCAAATCTGGCTCTTCTCTGCCTGGGAACTGGAGGTAGCTCTGCAGCGCCAAGATTTAGCCTTGGAACGTTGTTGCAGCGCTGAGTCAGCACGTTTGGTCAATAAGTGGCGCTGCAGCGTTAGTTTGTAAAGGATCTGGGGCACTGCAGCGTTGTGATGATGTCACAGTTTGCCAAGAAAGTATTTGTAGCGCGCCGATTTTAAGCTTTGGCATGGGCGTTTGCGGTACGGTAGGAAAATTAACATTTTTGCCCCTGCAAGCTGGAAAAGACCTAATAAGCCCTGAAACACATAGATTAAGCAAAATAATACCAAAATAATATAAAAGCTATATAAACTATGAAGAACAAGTAACTTCTTAAGCAATAAAGGATCTGATTCGCGGGTATAAATCCCACACATCAAATACCCCCAAACTTAAGGCTTTGCTTGTCTTCAAGCAAAACTATCTAACACAGAAATAACAACAGTAATATAAAAACGTGAATTAAATAATAATACTATATACCTGCATTATGGCTTCTAAGCTCAAAATAACAACTCTCGAAGAATGGGACAAACACAGTTATGAATAAGTATTCAATTAATTTTAAGCATAAGACTGTATTTGATCCATTCTATGTGTGTGTGTGAAGACCAATCATCCTAACTAATTATAGCTCAAAATAATCTCACACAATCGATTATAATAACCAATGTTAACTCAGTGACTCAAGCAATCAACAAGCAATAAGAACAAGATGCAAATGCAAGAAAGGATCAAAAGGCACTAGCATGAAGACATTTAAATCTAACTTGTACGGTGTTTAATTACCTTAGGCTATTCAGAGCTACCCATTAATGAGCTTTGGATCAACGACTCCCAAAGCCAGATGGCTTTAGGGCACTAGGTGTAGAACACCCCTATAAATCTCATAACTCGAGCAACAAAGGCCACATAATCAAACTTAAGCCAAATTAGACTTTTATTTTATACATATAATAATCAAAACCTTTAGGATGACCGTACAATGCTTAATTACCTTAGGCTATTCAGATTTACCCCATTAATGAGCTTTTGACCAATGACTCCCAAGCCAGATGGCTTTAGGGCACTAGGTGTAGAACACCCTTATGAATCTAATAACTTAAGCAACAAAGGCCACATAATCAAACTTAGTCAAATAACGTTCTTGTTATTATTATTATTATTATTATTATTATTATTATTATTATTATTATTATTATTATTATTATTATTATTATTATTATTATTATTATTATTATTATATTTCAAATGAAAACATGCCAGAATCCAATATCCGAAACTGTATAAGCGTCTAAGTCTTTTATTACCTTGTATTCATATAAGTTCAACCGAATGAACACATTTTCAAAACAATAACCACGTAAACTATATCAGAAATATAACTAGTTATAACATTTAGTCGGTGCTCGCTAAGAAGAATGGATCAATAACAGTCTCAACTTATCAACTAACTAACCCCTCGTCCACACATGCTTGACACAAACTCTTAGAAATAGTCATAATCTGGTGCTTATCATTAGCCACAATCAAAAATTTATAATCTATATAACCCAAACCCAGCATATCAATAGTTAAAGACAGGGAGATAGGGTTAATTAAAAACCATGAAAAGATAAAAGATAAAGTAAACCCTTGCACTAATACCAGCTCAAAATATGGTAATAAAACCATAACATGGCACCATCATATTAATCTATATAAGCCCCAAAAGATGGCTATAAACCAAACAAACATGCTGATAATGATAAAAACATCCATAAATAATAACAAAATTTGTTCAAGCATCCATAATAAAACCAAAACATAATAAGTCTAAGCCTAATCAAGCCCAAAAGGATGTCAACAGTAGTTCATATATGACTGCACTACAATATTGATAAAACATAAACAAAATACTAAGATGGCAACCTATCATAGCAGTAGACAGAATAAAACTGATAAAACACCCCCAGACTTAAGATGAGCAATGCCCTCATTGCCAAGCATATATAAATCAATACAAGAGGGCTTCCTTGAAGTCTGGTCACTCTGCATCATCATCCTCGGTCGGCGATGGTGGAGGATATGGAGGGCATACTGGAGGCACATGAAACTAGAACGGCATCGAGTCTGCTTTGTCATCGCCAGATGTAATATAGATACTCTCCACGGTATTGGCAAAGTCCGTGTGATATTGCATAAAGAGATCTTGCCTTTGAGCCACTATATCGATCCTCCTACCCTGTCGGTCCACCTTCTGATGCAGGAGGTTCATGTGGGCCAATATCATTTGCCAATTGATCGGAAGTCTTACGGGACCTAGCTCTATAGGTGGCGGAAGTGTCGACCTCGTAAGAAGGAGGTGAAATGAGTAGTAAGGCAAAAAGCCCTCACTGCGGGCATGAGACTCTGCACCCTCCCAAACATGGTATTTAGTAATAGTGGTGTGATCTATAGTTGCCATTGGAGGTAGAAGTATCTCATCCGTGGCCTCGAATATGATAACCCGAAAATTCATAAAATCTTGAATGATTAGAATAAAGGTTAAAGAATAAAACCTAGATGAAAATTTGAGAATTTATTTAAAATTTTCAAGTAAAACATATATGGTTTGCTATTCGAATGAGAATAGAGAAAATATGGGTTACAAAATTCCAAAACCCTAAAAATGAATTAATATGTACTTGAAGGAATATCAAGAATAAGGTATTACGATACTTGTAAATTCGATGTGAACTGAATAGTCTAAGAAATGTTATATAACTACATATGAAATTTTATTAAGGAGATAAGATTCCACATGAAGAGATGCTATGAGGTTAAACGAAGATGAGTATGTGTATAGAAATATATATACTTAGTAAGGTCATATATATATTTTAGCAAGAGGAATGATGAATTAAGTTAATGATATAAGGATCAAGATAAAACTATGTTAGTAAATAACATAGCTTGAGCGTTGGCCTTGATTGACAAATAACTAAGAATTTGAATAAATATAAAGTCGTTAGTTAATACGATTAGCAATAAGAAGGGAGTAATTTAAAACTCAAAATTTGAGTTAGAGATAGAATTTTGAAGCATGGACTGCTCGGTTGCGTCCGCAACGTCAAGTTTAGTCAGAATGGACAGTAAACACAAAATGTGTAAAGGTTGACTTTTGGTCAAAGTCAACAGTTGACTTTTTATGGAGAAAAATCAAAATTAGTGTGAGAAGTGAAATATGTTATGATTATGTGAATTGTGTGTGTGATTAGATAAATATACGTTGTATAAAGTGTATACATTTATTTTGTATGTAAAAGTAAAATAAGAATTAAGTTATATAACCTAATATATATTAGGTATGATAATTGAATAACCTAAGAGGTTATAATATGGGAGATTTTTAGTATATAAAAATATATACTAACCATAGAGATTTATTCTATGTATCTCAAATAATTAATGTTAGAACCAAAGTTTAATTGGGTTATGGAATTAAACATATATGAGTAAGAAATTTATTTACAAAGGTATAGTGGAACCCTAATTAAATGATAAGGGTAGAATGGAATAGAATAAATAGTAATGGACTATAATAAGGTCATAGCCTAGGAATTTAAATAGAGTCCAAGAGAATTAGATTTAATGGACTAAGGAGGTTATATTATTTAAACAAGTCCAATTAATTAATTAAGCTTGTGGCCTGTGGATAAAGTGATTAAGGGCGATTAAATTGTTAATCTAGCCCAATATATTATGTATGGGACAAGTATTATAATGACCCAATTTAATTAGGATTGAAAGCCCAAGTTAGTTTTTGTTAGTAAGTAAAACAAGTAAAATTGTTAGCTCAATGAAATTAATTAAGGGCTCAAACTAAGCCCACTTGTTGGAGGGATAATTTAGTCATTAGTATGCTTAATGTAAAACAAATATGGATGGAAGGTCAAGGCCTTAGTGACCGAATTATATAAAGGGAAAAGAAGGATGTATGTAATTATTGCATGCACTTTTGTAGGTGAGTTGCTTTTGTGTTGTCAATTAATAAATAGAGCCAACATTATTGTGGTTGCTTACAAGTAATAACAAGAGACAAGGAAGAGAAGAAATGTCCAAGTGAGCCCAATTATTAAGGAACATGTGAGAGGATAATAATAAAAATTATATTAATTTAAGAGATATTTTTATTATCTCAAGTTAATAATTTTATAACTTATTTGAAACAGGTTTAATTGGGTTATAAAATTTAATGTATTAGACTAATGATTTTAAATTCTAAATGTATGAATGGAAATCCTAATTAAATATTTAGGGTGGGATAAGATGAAAATGATTGGACTATATCAATTTTACATAGCCCAAAGAATTATTAGGAAAGCCCAAAAGATTAAATAAGTGGCCCAATTTTGAAAACCAATTGAAGAGGGGCATTTTGGACTTTGGATATGTTAACTAAAGCATAAAAAAAAGATATTTTGGCATGATAAGGCTACATGTTCGGTAGAATGAAGAAGGGAAAAGAAGATAAGAAGAGAAATGAAGGATAATGAAAGAGAAAAAAGAAAAAGAAGAGAAAGAGGGAAAAAAAAGAAGATTGGAAAACCGAGAGGGAGAGAAGGGGAAGAGGGCGGCAACCCTTGAGAGAGATTGATAGGAGAGAGAAGGCCATCCATGGAAGGGAAGAAGAAGAAGGAAGGCTTGAGAAAAAAGAGGTAAAATCCTAAAAGTTAGTTTATGTAATTTATTTTAGATAGTCTAAATCAAAGCTTGGATTTATGTTATAATCTCAAAAACTGTGATTTTACATGTTGATGAGTGTTTTATATTTGGATTTACCCATACTGGGTGTTGATTTGGTTGGAATCAAAAGGAAAAGAAAAATAATTTGTTTTGTTTTGAAACCCTTACTTTTATATACTTTAAAAAATCCACCTTTTTAAATCTATAACTCCTTTTTGTGATCCGTCAAAGAGGGGTGCTATATATGTAAGTTATATAGTAAACCCAAGTGGTAGCACTCAAAAAGGATGAGTTTACAAGTCATAGTGACTGATTTTGCTAAAACAGTCCCGTTTTTGTGAATGAAATAAAAACTGTTTTGGGGCAGTTTCTGTCAGGGGAATTTTTATCATTTTTCAGACCCTCAAAAATTCTGGGAAACTTTGAGATGATAATTTGATGAGTTATTTCGTTTGTGTCCAAAAATGACGATTTTTGGATGTATAGATTGAGAGTTGTGAAGTTTATGGGAAACGACTATTTTAAAAGTAAATCCTTATCACTCCTTGTGTTTAACTCCAAAAATTATGAACTTTTTATTGGGAGTACATGTATATAACATGAGTATACCCTGTAAGTTTCAGAATGTTTGAACAAAAGCACAATTTATGATAAATATCTCAAGATTCGGAAGTTTTGGCCATTTAAATATTAGTAAATGAATTTTAAAAATTTCGGGAAAAATATATGTTCAACATGGGACTATATTCTGTCAAATCCCAGAAAAAAGAAATTTTTGGAACTGACTTGGTATTTTTCATGAAAATAGACTAGTTATGAGTAAATGAGTTTAATTAAGTATGTGATGTCAAAAATATGGAAAATGAGGTTTTCCGACTTGAGACTCTGAAGCATGTTTTATGCAGATTTTTGATGGAGGTTTGGGTTCGGTGGTGAAGAGTTGATATGCATATGGCATTTTAAAGTGCTTAAATGAATTAATTAAGGAATATAAAACAATTGAAATAAATTGTTTATTTATGTGATTAATGACTTTAAATAATTTTATGTGACTAACGATATTAGATTAAGATATTTTTAGTAATATTTAACTTAAAGGTTATTAAAGGGTTAATAACCTTAGCTTGAAATACTATCAAATAATTAATAGTATTAAACGGGAAATTAAAATAGAGAATTAAGTTATTTTTAAATGTAGTTGTTGAATTTGGTATTCAATGAACTATATTATGTGTATGATCTGCTGAAATAAGAATCAAGGGTACTGAATTTGATTTCGTTATCAAATTGAATTCAAACATTAAACCGATTTTGTCTCTTTGAAATAGTGATTTGAGGATTTCAGATACTGAAATGAAATCCGACTTACTGAAATGGTATTTCGGTTTACTAAAATGTTGTCTTATTTTCTAAGATAACATATAAAAGGGAAAACTTATAAGTATAAGTTATGACATGATGAAAAGATTATCAAAGTATAATGATAATACTAAGGCTATAATGTAATGTCTAATACTTAACTAGGTTAGACAATTTAATATAAGATGATGAGTTAACAGGTATGTTGTGCTAATTGAAAGATCAATCTGATAATTGATAGGTCTTTCATGAGAGATTACATTAGATTGCTTAGCTGTAATCAGCGGTACATGCAAGTTTCCTTAACTCAAACTTGAGTTATATGTTCAAAGCATGTTAGTGAATAATTATTGTTGATTATTCACATCTATACTAGTTATTGATTCACACTTAGTACATGTTGTATATTTTAATCAGGTATGAAAGGCTGATCACCTTCATTACCATATGTTTCAGTTAAACTTGTTCATGTTCATTGTTGACATCCAATACTATTGGCTCAGTCATTCAATCTTGAAATTGATTTATGCTCTTTCACAATCATTATATTGTTGAAAGTTTGACAGCTTATTTCTTGTCAATCGTGATATATCCTTATTGTACATAAAACTTGTTGGGCTAATTTATTTCTCACACTTGTTATATCATGATAAAAAAATTTAGATTAAGATGAAAGCTCGAGTAAAGACAGAAGCAAAGGCAAAGTGCAAGATTAAATTATGGTGCAGTTAGATCAATTAAATTTTCTGACAAAAATAGCATTGCAAACCTTTTTAGATATTGAAGGTATGTATTACGTTAAGGTTGTAGACCTTGGGAATGATGTGTAAAAGTTTAATGTATAAACAATTTATGTTTATATCTTTCGCAATAGTTATAGAAATGATGTACCAGATCCGAGGTAAAAATTACCCGAATTTGGGGTCGTCACAATGGGTACTGCTGCTATCTGGCACATGAATGTAATTACTGAGGGATGTGGTAGGTCGCCCAAAGTGCTACCTCGCAGAGCCTTGAGGATTGACTCTTGAATAAGGGATCCAACGTCAATGTTCAACCTGATGACTATGACAAATATTAGCATTGCCCACTCTCTACTCACATCACTGACGTGTCTGGCTGGCATCAGGTTATGGCAGATAAAACTATACCATACCTTCCCATAGTGCGATAGCTCAGTGTGTGCGAAGCTAGATTTCTCGCTCCTATATTGGTTTATTTCCACGTGGTGCCGGGTTTACACAACCTTTTTACTATGTCATCTGCATCGTAGTTGTGCACCCCATCAGCTAGATAATCCATATCATAATTGGGCATCTGAAAATAATTGTTGATTGACCTCTTGTCGAACCAAAATGTCTTGCCCCTTACTAGCACTGCTAAACTCCCCTCGGTCGAGGCGTTGGCATAGAATTCTTTCACCAAGGCAATGATTGGGGACACGAGCTGGCGAATGAAGTGTGTCCAGTTCCTATCAGTAATCATTTGGAACATCTCGCCATCAAGCTGTGCATCAAGCCTGAGGCCTCTCTCGGGCACTAAACTTTTACTAGCCAAAGGGGTGTGGAGCTTGCCAGATGCCTTCCTGCTAATAAACCTCGTGTGATCCTAGTGCGGTAAGAATGGTGATGATCCTCCCATACTCAGCTTTTGTTTCTTTGGTTCCATTTCAGAAATTATCAATCAAAAGACACACACACTAGCAGAGATGGAATCCAAAGTCTGAATGCGCCCAACTGACCCAAGCAAACTGTCTAAAACACCTATTATCATAGCTAAACAATGCCACTTGCCAATCTACGCTCTGTGGAGCGATTCGTCGAACACATTGTGTGCGCAGTTATAAACTAGGATTTTCAAAAATTTCCAAGATGGTAGTGATAAGTAGGATTTTTACCTACTTATGGAGTACCAATTCATGCGAACTATGCCCATCTCAAGTATATTTTAGTCTGTTTTAGTTGCATTTCATGTTAATTTGCATTGCACGTTCTTAAAACTCCTTTTGGTGAATAAGTGCAGGAATCGGCCTGTTTTGGTGGTGTTATGGAGCATAAGGCAAATGGATGCTTGAAACGAGGTAAAAGGATGGGATATGCATGGCATGAAGGTGCATTGGTGCAAGGAGATAAAGCATGACTGAGCAAGCAGCAATATCAGTAGGAAAATAGGAACCAGGATCTGCAGATTGCAAGCCGCGCGACAAAATAGCCTTAAGAACGCTACTACCGCTTGGCGGTTACTCCACCAGATCTTGGATGTTATCGCAAGTCTCATGCGCCATGAAAAGACAAGTTTATGGAGCCTTGGCGCAATGCCGAGATCAGCCAAACATACGAACCTACTCCAAGTCTCGTGGCCACAAGACTATCATGCTGGAAGAGCGCGCGGCCGCGAGCAATGTCTGATGCTGCTGATGTGTTTTATTTTATTTCCAAATTTTAAAGGTTGTATTTGATTTAAAAACGATTCCTGACTGGTGTCAGGGGTATCATTCGACATTGTATTAGTTTTTCACGTATCTTTACATCGTAATTAGGGTTTTTACTCTCTAGAGAGGATTTCAACGTAGAAGGAGGCTATAACTCTACTTTTCTACTCCTTCTTAGGATTTCTCTACGAGAGCGGATTATTAATATTAGTTTTTGCTGGAATCTTATGAGGATTGAATATTGATTTGTATTCAGCAATTGGGTTTGATAGTTTCATCTTTCATCTTTCAGTTGTTGCTTATTGATTATGTTTAACTTTGATCCCATAATGGCTTTTGGTTCAGTCATGAACTAAACTCCATTATGGGATTCTAACGGATTTTATTATGTAGTTTGATTGCACACTTAAATGCTGGTTTGTTTTGCATATTATATGGGATGTCTGTCATGATTGTTTTGCATACATGAATGCTTGATCACCATTCGTTTCAGTATTTGTATGGGATTGACAATGAACATGCAAATATGGACTGTAATCATGATAGTATACGTATATAGGGCTGTGTTATATGGCTTATGTATTTCGTGAACCAGATAGACATATTCTGTTTCACCGTATAAGTTAAGATACGAGCTTGAACTTAAAATCAATATACCTGCAATTTCACATAGACATATAGTGATGTTGGTTATATTGATGATTACATAGAGTCTATCATATGTGGATGCTGTGTAAGTAGGTCTTAGTGCATTGAAAAATGGCTAATACTCTTTTAGTGCTCTTGGCTACTTTCCTATGATATGTGAACAAGTCAGGCATGATAGTGGCGATTGAATGAAATATTGAATGAAGTTAGAATCACATTAGTTCCAATATCATTTATTATATCGTTTATATTGTTTTAGTTGTTATTTGCAATTCAAGAACAAACCAAGTTTAATCCATAGTGTGAACATATAAATATAATGATTTAATTAATGAATAGTAGTTTAAGTTAAACAACTTTTTCTCTGGGATCGATACTTTACTTACTCTGTATTACTTATTGGCGCATGTATGCTTGCATGAGTTAGAGCTCTTTTGTTAGTCGTAAAAAAGAGGCAACAAGTTTTTGGCGCCGTTGCCGGGGAAAGGCGTTTAATTTTGTATTATTATCATTAGTTTTAAGCTATATTGTATGACTTAGACAAATCTAGTCTTGTCTCATTTCAGTTTTTTTTGTTTTTGTTTCAGGAATTTGGATAAATTTTTATGTGCACACGGTCAACCAACCCCAAGTTAACACCTGTTCAGGATAATATAAATGGGAGAGGAAGGAAAGCGGGTGTACGTAGAAATTTACAAGAACAGTTGGAAAACACGACAGCTAACATGGCTGCCAATGCACAACTAGAGGAACAAAGAGAGGAGCATCGGGCTCTGAAAGAGTATTCTATGCCCAATACCTTCGAGATCAAGACTGGCACTATTCAAATGGTGCGTATCACGCTTTAGTTTGGGGTCTTTCATACGGATGATCCGAATGAACATCTATTGAGTTTCATTGAAATTTGTGATACATTCGATACAACGGCAGACGAGGATGCTATTAGACTAAGGTTGTTCCCATTTTCATTGAGGGATAAAGCAAAAAGTTGGCTTCATTCTCTGCCAGCAGGATCTATAACTACATGGGAGGATTTAGCACATAAATTCTTAGCTAAGTTTTTCCCAATGGCTAAGACTGCAAAGATGAGGACAACTATCTCTCAATTTGAGCAACAACAGGGCGAATCGTTACATGAAGCATGTGAGAGATACAAAGAAATGCTGAGAAAGTGCCTACATCACGGTATGCCAGATTGCATAATAATTAACACGTTTAATAATGGATTGGGATGGCAGTCGAGACCGATTGTAGATGCAGCTGCAGGAGGTGCATTATGGGCAAAGAACTATGAAGAAGCCTATGATCTTATCGAGACAATGGCATCAAATGATTTTTAGAATCCTACATCCCGAATGCCACAAACCAAAGTTGCAGGTGTGTTAGAGGTTGATGCCATCACTCAGCTATCAGCACAGATGGCAGCTATGGCAAAGAAGATAGATACTTTGGCTGAAGGAAATGTAAAGATGGTTGCCTACATATGTGAGATTTGTGCGGGGTCACACTCGACGGACCAATGTGCTATCAGCTCAGAATCAGTGCAGTATGTGAGTAACTACAGAAAAGACCAAGGCCAATTTTAGAACACATACCACCCCAACAACAGAAATCATCCAAATTTTAGTTGGTCGAATAATCAAGGGAATCAACAAGCTCAGTTTCAACCAAACAATCAATTTGAGGCGCAGCCAGCGCAACCGCAATTTAATCCTAGACCACCTTTTCCTTCAGGATTTTCTCAACAACAACAGCAACATCACATTCTAGCTGCACCTCAGCAAGAAAAGAAATCAGAAGTGGAGGAGATGATGATGAAATACTTGGCAAACACAGAAGTAGACAAACAAAAATTCGCCTCAATTCTTACTTCAACATGAGCTTCAGAGACAGTCAAGCTAATTGACTATAACTTAGCTCTGGATGGGAGGCAACCCATTATTTTTCTTATCTAAATTTTTTCTTTCACTCTTTGTTTATTTCGTTGATTTATTACTTCCTAAGTTAACACAATTACATAATAGCTGATAGTATAGGGGAGCGTGTATCTGGATTACATAAAATGATGTATGTGATAAAAATCTGTTCTGATGCCGTTTGTTGATGAATTGCAGGTGCAATGGATAACACATATTTCTCTCTTGATGCACCTATAAATTGCATACAGCAACGCAAAACACAGGATCACGCGGTCGCGCGATGCATAAAGCACACGACCGCGCGTTGTATAGAGTATACCAGTCTAGCCTTTCATGCGCCCGCGCCTGAATTCCATAGTCAAGCCGCGTGGCCACGCGTTATCGCAGACGTGGAAAAAAATTTTAAGTCACAAATCCGAGTTGCGGTTTGAGTTGGGTTTATCTTCCACTATAAAAGCCGCAACTTATTATATCTCCTATATTCAGATGGCTAAGTAACTCTTATCACAGTTCATACCCAACATTCATGTTCCTGGCATAATTTTAGGGTTCTTTGTGGGGTATGAAGCACTAAATCTGAGGAACATTCATCAACAATTCCTTCCCATTATCTTTATCATCACCACATGGGTCCAAAACGAGCACGTGCAATCTCACTCTTATCTTCTTCCGAATTTTCTTCCGATCACCTGGAAGAGGAGGTCTTGGACGAGAGCAGATTTGTCAGTTTGGAAGCACAGCAAGACTATTATCGGAGTATGGCCAAATCTCTTGTGAAGGAACGGGGATTCCAATTGGCAAAACAGGATGGCGAACTTTGGCAGATGATACGCGAACGAGATTGGGTTGGTTTAACTGCATCTCCTATGCCCATTCCGGTGGGGATTGTTCGAGAATTTTATGCTAATGCCACGGAGTTGCTAACAAGAGGCATTACGATTGTTCGAGTAGAACAGGTGAATTATCACCCTTCCGCGATCTGAGAAGTATTCAACAAATCGGGTCTGACAATTGGTTAGAAGGCGAGTACTTGAAGACGGATCTCACAGTTGTGATTACTGATTTGTGTATCCCGGGCACCAAATGGAAGTATAAAACATGAACAACTAACCAAAATCGCTTTAGTTATCAAGATTGAATCGGTATGCCCAGCACGAACTCATTTTATTTGTGCCAAGCTCATTCTGTCAGCTCATTATAATGCCATACCTACCGAGCGGGCGATTATTTTTTGTGGGGAATCATCAAAGGAAGTACATCGATATCATGCGTGTTAATCCACGTAAACATCTTTGTCAATTATATGCGGAATAGAAATGGGACTATTCCGCGCGCCGCTGATAGCCATTCTCTGTACTCAACAAGGAATCCAATGGCATAATGAGCCGCTGCAGTACTTCAAACCATGTAATCACTCATGCTACTATTGCGAATTTCAAGTAGTGGAAAGGTGGTGTACCGCATCCACGCGGACTAGGATTCATCTTTCATCCCATTTTTTCATATCAACAATAACCACCCCCGCAAACAGACGAAGCGGGCCCGTCCATGCACACGCATGCCACCAATGGTGATCGACAACTCCGAAGGTTGGAGCGCAAGGTCGATGCCATGTACGACAATTTGGGCACATTTGCGACGAGACTCACAAGGGCTTTAGCCGAAGCATTGCGCAACAAGGAACAACACAAGAATGGCCTCAGTTTGGAACCGCAACACCATATCCACCACCGGACTCACCACCCGAGGAGGGTGGCACCACCGATAATTAAGGGAGTTTTCATACCTTTCATCTTCATTCAATTGGGACATTGAATATTTTAAGTTTGGGGGTATTAGGTAGTAATTAGTATTTTTTTATTATTAGTTTTGCATGATTAGTTTTATATGATTCATATAGTTTTGCATGATTAGTTTAAATTTTATGTGCATGTTTTGTGACGGCCCCGAATCCAGGTCCTAATTCACCTCGGTTCCGATTCGATCATTCTATACAACTATTACTATTTGCGGAAGATATAAACATAAATTGTTTATACATTAAACTTACACACTTTTCCCCAAGGTCGAGTAACCTTAACTTAATACACATTTCATAACTTATCTAACATATAACAACATTAATATCATATAATACAATTACAAATCTAATCGCATACGTAAACTAAAGCTGGAACTATCTTGGACATTTCCTTGTATCCGACGCGTTTGTCTTAATCTGCAATGTTTTATCATGATATAGCAAGGGTGAGCATAAGGATTGCCCAGCAAGTTTAAATTTAATAATAACGTTATATCATGATTGAAATGATTTGAATAATTGGCTGGCTATAATTCAATAATATAATTGTGAACTAGCAGGAACAAATTTATGGCTGAACAAGTATTATACATGAACAAATATATCTGAACCAACTGGTAATGAAGGTGATCAGCATTTCATACCTGACTTATACATGCAATATGTACAGAGTACAACTCATGGCAACCGGTAATGATTAACCATAAGCTTATCCGAATGAAACACTCTTAATAGAGTTAAGTACAACAAACTTGCCTGAACCGTTGATTACCGCTACTCAATTTATATCGCAGTACCCGAAGACCTAATATTAGTAATATAGATCTCCAATATTAGAATAATATCATCACAATATAATATATATTATATATATAAACATAGAATAACCTAAACACATAACACATAATCCTATTAGTCTATAACACACATAAGACTCAGTATCAGGTCAAACTATTTCAGTCTGACTTGAGTTCGACGTTCTAATGTCCCGACGGTCTAGTCGGACAATTCTTCGAGTTTAAGTTCAATTAAACTCTGACTTAACACTTAACAATTAACTTAAATAATTTCAATAACAGTCGAAATATTTTTCAAAGTCTCGTAATAATTTTTAAATAATTATAACTATTTATCACGTATTTTCAATCATTAATAACATATTTAACTTAATTAAATACCACATAATTCTTTTTATCATTAATATTTATTTAATATCAAATATTAATGAAATACATGTCACAATATTATAATATATTTATAATATATCAAAGTATTTTTAATACTTTAAAATCATATTTATATGATTTTCAAACCGTTAAATTCATTATCCGATAATTACTATTAATATTTAAATATTAATATTTTCATGACAAAATATCAAAAGTTATATTTTATAACTTAAAATATTTTTATAATACTTAAATCATTTTCATATAATTTTTAAATCATTTATTCTAATTTTCCATAATTTATTTAATATAATTATTAAATAAGTTAACTATCATTAATATTAATTAATTAATGAAATTTAGCCCAAAATATTAGAAGTCACTTAAAATAACTTAAAATATTTTCTTTTACCATAATATTATTTTTCATGATTTTTCATGTATTTAAATCATTTTAAATCATTTATTTAATATTATAATAAAATAAATTAAATACCATTTATATTCCAAAATATTAAATATTTATGAAATATACTTAAAATAATTAAAAACTATTTTTCAAGATTTAAAATAATTTTTCATAATTTAATATATATTTTTAATAATTAAAACAATTTTATCTATTTTAAGTATTTTCCTAAAAAATCGAAAATTCAAAATTAAATTAACTAGGTCGCTAAATGTCTCAGAATTATTAGAAGTTGTTCATTGCTGTTGTTCTTGAGCTCAAGAACACCGACAACCGGCGAACTTCAAGGGGTCAACTTTGACCATTAATAAAATCAAATCGATCATGTTCTCGATAGTTTAAAATGTGATCGTGTAGTGTTTATATAACACTACAATACACAACCAACAACGTGATCAAACAATAATACATCAAAAGGATCTCGGACGCTCAAAGTCCCTCGTTAGACTAAACTCGGGTTTCTTCGTAAACCCGTAAACTCGAAAGCTCCCACTTTCAATCTCATTTATCTAAGTGTTCTGTTAACTATTTTTGTTGTTTCTTGGTTTATAATCGTAGTTTACATGACAAACAACAATGAGATAATAATATCTCATCCCGTAAACAATGATTCATAGATTATGACACGGTCCAAATCTTGTCGACATCCTCGTTTCTTATGATTTCGTGAAATTTCCGTAAATGTCATCCGTGTTCGTTTGGCCTATTTTGACCACTTATAAAACTCGATCGGTTGATGTTCTAAAGAATATTAAGGTATGTGTCTATAGTCCAAACACCAGGCTACACATCGAATAAGATAACATCAACAAATCACATTTATAATCGATGATCTCAAGGCCACAAAACGCCGTCGACACTTAGACAAGAAGGCATTCGGGTAACCCCAGAATCAAGCTTCAATCAAGCTTCCTGGCCAACCGTGTTTGACTATTTAATAAAAATGAAATCTATACATCCAATAGCTACGATTTCAATTCCAGATTAAAGACAACATAACATACTACGGATCTATAACATAAACTACACAAAAACTTAACAACACACGGATCTAAAGGTCCCGACACTCAGTCATCGTGCCCTTAATTTTCAAGATTTCCGATTTATGAAAACTCAAATTTCGAGCATCATCAATGATATGGATCCGAGTTTGGACAACCCAGATCATCAAATGACACCCTCTAACACATATCTAGCCAACAAACTACAACATATTACATCAAATCATGAGATTTCTAGGTTTAGGGTTCATATACCTTCTAATCTTTGATCTTTGAATCTGATCATCATGATCTGTTCTTGGTGTGTTATTACATGACCTTCGCTTTGTTTCTTACACTTTCTCACTCTAAGATCCGAAAATATAGAGAGAGAAGGGACTTGGCTATTTTAAAGAGTAAAGTAATTCACTTTTCTAGACTTTTTACTTTTAAACTCAAGATGCAATGTATATGGCTGGCCAAGATGGCTGATAAGTGAGCTATAAGTCACATGCTAGGTCTAGGGTGGTTCACCAAACCAAGATCATGGCAAGATCTATACTCCAACCATTAAATAATACACAAAGGGCATTCTAGTCATTTTCCATTTTATTTTAATGGCATTTTGGACATTTGACCAAACCCTTAGGGTTTAGGGTTTGGTTAGGGTTTAGGGTTTGGAGCATTTAGAGTTTAGAGTTTGAGCCAATTTAGGGTTTGTAATTTATTTTCTAAAATTTCCAATTTAGGTTTTCAAAAAATAGAAAATTAATATTTCTAAATTATAATTAGAATTTTCTAATTATATTAAAATTTCTTAATCATAATTTAAATATTGCTAATTAGGATTAGTATTTCCTAATTAAAATCGCTAATTAAGCAATTAGGGTCAAAATCACTGATTTAGGGTTTATAACCCAAAAATTTGGGTTTCTAATATAAAATTAATTTTCTAAAATAGATATTAAATTTTCATAATTAGATTAGGCTTTTCTAATTAATTAATCTTGAAAATTAGAGTTAATATATCCTAATTATCATTAAAAGTATTAAATTAACACTTAGGTTTTTCCCTAATTATAAAATTAGGATTTTCAATACCGAAATTAGGGTTTAACAACTATTAGGGTTTGCTAGCTAATTAAGCGTTACCCTAATTATTGTTATAATTATTTACACTTACGCCATTAAGTTCCCGATTTAGGGTTCCATGCACCGAATTAGAGTTTCGAATTCCCGGAACTGAAATTAGGGTTTCCAGAACCGATTTCTAGGGTTTCTTATAAACACTTGGGTTTTCTAACCGAACGTTGACGTTCTTAATATATGCTTAGGGTTTGTTACAGATATCGTTTACCTGATCAACCCTTGACCCTTAACCACATACTCTACACATATAATAACATTTACACAGAACATAATCACGTATTTCCTTAATCTTGAATAATTCACCTAAATCCTTCACAGAATTTTGAAATCCTAAAAATTCTATCTTAAAAACATCAAACACATACACTAATTTTTAGTCTAGGTTCTAATTTTGAACCTTAAATCAATTAATAAAATTTTTTAAAATATTCAAAATTCTCGGGTTGTCACATTCACCCCTTCTTCTAAAAATTTCGTCCTCGAAATTTGCCTTACGCTTACACCATTCATCATACACCATTCACACACATTCTTTTGCTACCCAATACACCTCTCATAAGAGTAAAAAAAAATTCAAATTTTGCTGAGGGGTTTTACAGACTATTGTCTGTCATTTTCACCAAGGTTTTATGGAAATTCATCCGCAAACTGTCATTACTTATAGACACAAAGGGTGATTAGCCCGATATGCCCTGTACTGGCCAAGTACTGCAGGTTGGAACAATTTGTTCCTCTTATCTGCCTTGGGCGCATAAACTTTTACCTCAATCTTATTGGATTCCACACCAAAACAATTTGGTTCAGGAAATTTCTTTCAATGAACACTTAGAGTTTTCATAAATGTTTGTCTAGCTGAATCGAATAGCATAGACTCGTACCAATAATTCAATTCAATCGAATTATTAATGTGTAGCCAAACCCCGTTGGCAAATTAAAATTTTTGTAATTATTTTTTTGAGAATGACGCCATGATGCCGCATCAGTATTAACAAATCTGCTTTGAGGATGCCGCCATTGTATGACTTTTGTCATAACACATCATACAATAGTGGAACAACGATTTTAGATCAAATTCAAACTAAGTATTCCTCAGTATTTACAACTCCATCAAATTTATATCATCTCTCGCACTGAAGTTATACGGTACATGAGTGATAAATAAAACAAATTTTGATATTTCAAATCATTTGCATCTAGCTGAAATAAGTAGCATAGACTATACTTTAAACCGTTTCAAAAATGATTACGAGTCTATATATTTTTTTTAAAGGCACATAGTGCGTATTTAGCTTGATGTTAACATTTCGAAGTCTAGCATAGCTAGGAGTTTTCGAAAACTTAATTCTTCACTAATAATCATTTGCTTAACAAGCTATCTGTTCCTATTATCCTCAATATTCCATTTACACACAACTATACCCAGTTCGTAAAACCACACTTATGAGTCCATAAATTGCCATAATCATATGAGTTTAAGAACTTTCCTAGTCTGACCTTTTCACGTCCGTCACATTTGAGGGGTTCATAAACATTTCATATAACTATGAATCAAGTATGTCACATAAGTATGAGTTTTAAGAACTCGTACTTAACCTTATATTCTCTTTCTATGACATATCTATTTGTTCTACACATGAGAAAGGAATCACCCTCTTAACATGTATATAGAAAATAGTGCGACATAAACATTTCAATGATTATCATTTCCAGAACTAAGTAGTTTTTCACCAAGTACAATTCCCCGCCCACACAAGGAATCATACAACTCAGCTGCCGACATGAATCCTCAATTGAATCCCCACCTAACACTAGCTCCCTTCTCAATACGAATTTCATTTAATCCGTATTCATAATCCTTTCCTGAATCTGTACTAATTCATAGTACAACTGACACAGCAATCGTTGTTATAAACTTTTCAATCATTCCCTTGATTCTCCTCCATATTATAACCTTATCAGATCACGGGGTGATCTCATATATATATTACGATTCATTTCTATGTCTTGATCATTTTGTTTTACGATCTTCTATCACTAAACTTTTAGTCTTTTAGACTATCTATTTCTCACTACTGTTCAACTTTATTATCAAAGTTAGGGAACTCAGATCTTATATAACTCGCCGAGATTCATCTTTGAATCTTACCGACCAAGTAACTCTATGAAAGTTAGTACTTATCCTAATCATCGCGGTTATTGGTCTCGTATTCCTACCTAAGCTTCATAACCAACAACTTATGATACTAATCGCGATTTACTCGAATCCGAGTCCTAATTCACCTGGATCCTGCTCGATCATTCTATACAACTATTACTATTTGCGAAGATATAAACATAAATTGTTTATATATTAAACTTACACACTTTTCCCCAAGGTCGAGTAACCTTAACTTAATACACATTTCATAACTTATCTAACATATAACAACATTAATATCATATAATACAATTACAAATCTAATCGTATACGTAAACTAAAGTCGAAATTGTTTTAACCTTTCCTCAGATTCGACGCTGCTCGCCTTAATCTGTAATGTTTTATCATGATATAGCAAGGGTGAGCATAAGGATTGCCCAGCAAGTTTAAATTCAATAATATAACGATATATCATGATTGAAATGATTTGAATAATTGGCTGGCTATAATTCAATAATATAATGGGGAACTAGCAGGAACAAATTTATGGCTGAACAAGAATTATACATGAACAAATATATCTGAACCAACTGGTAATGAAGGTGATCAGCATTTCATACCTGACTTATACATGCAATATGTACAGAGTACAATTCATGGCAACCGGTAATGATTAACCATAAGCTTATCCGAATGAAACACTATTAATATAGTTAAGTACAACAAACTTGCCTGAACCGTTGATTACCGCTACTCAATTTATATCGCAGTACCCGAAGACCTAATATTAGTAATATAGATCTCCAATATTAGAATAATATCATCACAATATAATATATATTATATATATAAACATAGAATAACCTAAACACATAACACATAACACATAATCCCATTAGTCTATAACACACATAAGACTCAGTATCACGTCAAACTATTTCAGTCTGACTTGAGTTCGACAAAGTTCTAATGTCCCGACGGTCTAGTCGGACAATTCTTCGAGTTTAAGTTCAATTAAACTCTGACTTAACACTTAACAATTAACTTAAATAATTTCAATAACAGTCGAAATATTTTTCAAAGTCTCGTAATAATTTTTAAATAATTATAACTATTTATCACGTATTTTCAATCATTAATAACATATTTAACTTAATTAAATACCACATAATCCTTTTATCATTAATATTTATTTAATATCAAATATTAATGAAATACATGTCATAATATTATAATATATTTATAATATATCAAAGTATTTTTAATACTTTAAAATCATATTTATATGATTTTAAACCGTTAAATTCATTATCCGATAATTACTATTAATATTAAAATATTAATATTTTCATGATGAAAATATCAAAATTTATATTTTATAACTTAAAATATTTTTATAATACTTAAATCATTTTCATATAATTTTAAATCATTTATTCTATTTTTCCATAATTTATTTAATATAATTATTAAATAAGTTAACTATCATTAATATTAATTAATTAATGAAATTTAGCCCAAAATATTAGAAGTCACTTAAAATAACTTAAAATATTTTCTTTTACCATAATATTATTTTTCATGATTTTTCATGATTTAAATTATTTTTAAATCATTTATTTAATATTATAATTAAATAAATTAAATACCATTTATATTCCAAAAATATTAAATATTTATGGAATATACTTAAAATAATTAAAAACTATTTTTCAAGCTTTAAAATAATTTTTCATAATTTAATAAATATTTTTAATAATTAAAACAATTTTTATCTATTTTTAAGTATTTTCCTAAAAATCGAAATTCAAAATAAAATTAACTGTCGCTAAATGTCTCAGAATAAATGTAAAGCGTCATTGCTGGTGTTCTTGAGCTCAAGAACACCGATACTCAAAGAACTTCAAGGGGTCAACTTTGGACCATTAATAAAATCAAATCGATCATTTCGGATAGTTTAAAATGTGATCGTGTAGTGTTTATATAACACTACAATACACAACCAACAACGTGATCAAACAATAATACATCAAAAGGATCTGGACTCTCAAAGTCCTCTCGGATTAAACCTTGGTTTCTTCGTAAACCCGTAAACTCGAAATGCCACTTTCAATCTCATTTATCTAAGTGTTACATTAACTATTTTGGTTGTTTCTTTGTTTATAATCGTAGTTCACATGACAAACAACAACTAGATAATAATATCTCAAATCCGAAACAACAGATCCATAGATTATGACACGGTCAAATCGTGGTCGACATCCTCTGTTCTATGATTTCGGAAATTTCCGTAAATGTCATCCGCTCGTTCGTTTGGCCTATTTTCGACCACTTATAAAACTCGATCGGTTGATGTTCTAAAGGATATTAAGGTATGTGTCTACAAATTCAAACACCAAAGCTACATTGAATAACATAACATCAACAAATCACATTTATACTAACAGATCTCAAGGCCACAAACGTCATGTTAGACACTAGATAACGATTCGGGTAACCTGTAATCAAGCCATTCAATCTCGGTCAACCGTGTTTGACTACAAACAAAAATGAAATCTATACATCCAATAGCTACGATTTCAATTCCAGATTAAAGACAACATGGCATACTACAGATCTGTAACATAAACTACACAAAAGACTTAACATACATTTGATCTAAAGGTCCCGACACTAGTCATGTCATCGGGCCTTAATTTTCCGATTTCCGCATTTATGAAAACTCAAATTTCGAGCATCAAAATGATATGGATCTGAGTTTAGACAACCCAGATCATCAAATGATACCCTCTAACACATATCTAGCCAACAAATTACAACATATTACATCAAATCATGAGATTTCTTGGTTTAGGGTTCATATACCTTCTAAGCTTTGATCTTTGAATCTGATCATCATGATCTGTTCTTGGTGTGTTATTACATGACCTTGGCTTTGTTTCTTACACTTTCTCACTCTAAGATCCGAAAATATAGAGAGAGAAGGGACTTGGCTATTTTGAAGAGTAAAGTAATTCACTTTTCTAGACTTTTTGCTTTTAAACTCATGATGCAATGTATATGGCTGGCCAAGATGGCTGATAAGTGAGCCATAAGTCACATGCTAGGTCTAGGGTGGTTCACCAAACCAAGATCATGGAAAGATCTGTACTCCAACCATTAAATAATACACAAAGGGCATTCTAGTCATTTTCCATTTTATTTTAATGGCATTTTGGACATTTGACCAAACCCTTAGGGTTTAGTATTTAGTTAGGGTTTAGGGTTTTGAGCATTTAGGGTTTAGAGTTTGAGCCAATTTAGGGTTTGCAATTTATTTTCTAAAATTTCCAATTTAGGTTTTCAAAAAATAGAAAATTAATATTTCTAAATTATAATTAGAATTTTCTAATTATATTAGAATTTCTTAATCATAATTTAAATATTGCTAATTAGGATTAGTATTTCCTAATTAAAATCGCTAATTAAGCAATTAGGGTCAAAATCACTGATTTAGGATTTATAACCCAAAAATTTGGGTTTCTAATAGAAAATTAATTTTCTAAAATAAAAATTAAATTTTCGTAATTAGATTAGGGTTTTCTAATTACTTAATCTTTAAAATTAGAATTAATATATCCTAATTAACATTAAAAGTATTAAATTAACACTTAGGTTTTTTCCTAATTATAAAATTAGGATTTTCAATACCGAAATTAGGGTTTAACAACTATTAGGGTTTGCTAGCTAATTAAGCGTTACCCTAATTAATATTATAATTATTTACACTTACGCCATTAAGTTCCCGATTTAGGGTTCTATGCACCGAATTAGGGTTTCTAATTCGCGGAACTAAAATTAGGGTTTCCAGAACCGATTTCTAGGGTCTCTTATAAACGCTAGGGTTTTTTTAACCGAACGTTGACGTTCTTAATATATACTTAGGGTTTGTTACATATATCGTTTACCTGATCAACCCTTGACCCTTAACCACATACTGTACACATATAATAACATTTACACAGAACATAATCACGTATTCCCTTAATCCTGAATAATTCACTTAAATCCTTCACAGAATTTTGAAATCCTCAAAATTCTATCTTAAAAACATCAAACGCATACACTAATTTTCAGTCTAGGTTCTACTTTTGAACGTTAAATCAATTAATAAATTTTTTAAAAATATTCAAAATTCTCGGGTTGTCACATGGTTAGACTACATTTTAGCACATAGTTGCATGTTGCATACCTCACAGTTCTTGCCGTTTAGAAAAAATTTGTCTAGCCAATGATGAGAATGAAGTTTTTAAATGAATTCTGAATATTTTGGATAACATGAGTTGAATTATAACATTTTATACAACGAAATTTATAATGCTGTATACATGCTCTGGGTTTGCACAAATGGATTCACAAGCACTTGTAGATATAAGAAACATGTGTGTTTTGCTCGACGAAAAAATGTAGTGTTAAAAAGAGAAATATGTGAAAAGTGGCTTGGAGACAATTAGAGTTTCTTAATCATCATACTTTACATGTTCTTCACATATAACTTTACTTATGTATACATGATACATATAATCATATAAGTTCTTAATTCACTTCTCTCATTACAAGATCATATTTTCATACTTAGCATTCAAGGTTAACTTATAATAAGTTTGTAACTTTTATAAGTTCAAATGACTTATTGCCAACTTATGTGGCTTAAGTTCATTTCTTACTCATTCTTCTTACTTCTTAACATCCATGTTCCTTAATTCCAACTTTTCTTATCCACCTATCATGGTAGAGATAGAAGATAATAGAGAAGAAGTCTTACTTTTTGTAGTCTTGGTAAGGTAGCTTTCTTCTTCTTCTTACTTATGGAAGTGACTTATTGGTAGCTTATTCTCTCTAACACTTAAGCACTTTTGAAAAGTTGGATTATTTGAACAAGTATTAAATGGCTTGTAAGCCTCCTATATTTATAGAAATTGCAAAGATAGGGTAGTTTGGTCATTAAATCATCCCACCTCCTTAAGCCACCTCCTTACTATTCATTACTTGCTAATCACTCTCTTATCCTATACTTGGCCATTACTTCAAAGTCTTGGTCATTACTCCTAAGTCTTGGTCACCACACTAACTTGGTCACCACATTAACTTGGTCACCACAATAACTATATTAATATGGTTTGCCCCATGGGTCATACAACTCATGGATTCTATCTTGGGCTTACATTAAATCATCCTTTGGGCTTTGCATTAATAAACCTTAACTTGTTTAACCATTAATTGGGCCTCACCCTTTAATCTATTTGGACTTGAATATAATTGTTAACCAATCTTCCAAGTCCATTAACATTACTTAATACCTATAGTTTATGTATTATTTTCGTATTCCAATTCATATAGAATTTGTATACCATATTTCATCCTTCATACAAACTCATATAATACTTCGTATTATACTTGTTTTCATTACTTTGCACAATACCAAGTATCATACATTTATTACTTATTCATTACTATTTCGCCTTCCTTAATGTTTATAAATTAAGTCCGCAAGCGAAATATTACATTTTCCATAACTAGATTTTTATTACATAATCCATCTTACCTTGTTATTCAAACACTTTAATTCATCCATGTAGCTCAAATATTTTATTTTCGTCTTGGAAATTCAAACACTTTAATTCATCCATGTAGCTTAAATATTACGATATTCTAACATCAATAGGTTATACAATGACAACCATCTCGATAACACATAGAATAGAATTTTATTATTATTTAAATTAATAAAATCATTTTACAATAAGATCCGAATTTCTCGGTCGTTACACTAGTAAGCTTTTATTGTAAATATTGTCAAGATACCATGAGTACTAAAATCTGACATTTTTGAGCATGTTCAATGACACTCTTAGACACGCTCATATAGCATAAACATATATATATCATGCTTAGGTAGCACATTTCAAGAAAAGCATGAACAAAGCCTATTTTCAACTAAAGCGGTGTTATTTTCACGTATGTGTTGTGAATACACACAAACATGCCTAACATGAGTTTTAGAACTATCTTGTATGACTAGAAAGCAAGCATGCTAGACCTTGTTAATTCATAACCTCGAATGGCCTTTAAATGGTTTAAGTGTTTAATTTAGAAATATGTTATAAAAGGGAACCTAGATTGACTTGAGGAGTATGAAAAGACCCTAAACATGAAAAATATATATTCGTGTGATTGTTTTGGTCAAGCTTTACAGAATCACAAGGCGGCGGTTAGCTAGTATCTTGGCTTGGCGGATAAGAGACACCAATTTGTGCAGATCCTAGTTTTAGCTATGGCAAGATCTGCTTCTAATCCGGAATCACGCTTAGTGAATTCGACTTTTGACAAAGAACTTGCATGATGCCTATGATGCTAACTGTGATCTAAAACCTACTGATGTATATATATATATATATATATATATATATATATATATTTGTGATGCTTAGTTGTTCAGTTGGTGTTGTATTGAAATGGAAAATCAATGAGTAGAGGAGGTCTTAACCTTGAGCATTCTTGATTTGTTTATAAAGTAACTAAGTATTTGATTCATGATGACTTATAAACTGATTTTGTACCATATGTGTGTACGTGTATCATGTCAAGCTTGATCAAGGATTGTGTTAGCTAATGAACACTGTATAATTATAATACGCTATACTAGGGTTTTAAAGTGTTGATTTATTAACGTGGATAAACTACGCGTAAGACAAGTATCCAACCCTACTTTACATTGTGCAAGTATTCTAAATTTTTGTATTACTTTATTCCAGCAAATATCGTAGACTTAACTCTTTGAATGTAAGTTATCCTACTTACTTGTTCAATCAAGCTAGTATGCTTAAACTCTTGTGTAAACCATTATTCATGATGAACTCGGAACTATTCTTGAATATTGTGAAAGAGTCGACACCATTTGATTCGGCTAGACTATATGCATGTTTATAAAACTGTCCAAACCACTTGATTGGTGAGGAAATCTAAAAACTAAGTTGGACAACCCTTATGGTAAGGGGATTGTATGTTGTTGGAAACCCCAACACATGAATAAATTATTACTGTGGTGTTATGCATTACGTGGAGTATTGTAGACCTATCCTCTATAATACTTGTTCTTTTGGGTTATCAATTTAATATTGGTGATTCTAGTAGATGTTCAATAGTCCTTAGTGACTGCTCAGTATAAATTGTTATCCAGTTGGATACTTCGATAGCCTTTGAGTTCATATATATCTGTCGATTATATTGAATTATCGTTCTTATTCCAAGAATTGTTGATATTCATTGTTTAGGATATTATTCTGAAATTCGAAACTATCTTAGAAATTATACTTCAATATTTCACACTCGTGTTATAAAACTATTATCCTTGTTGTATATTACTTGATGGGAAATTTGTGCTCATTCTTGCTTATTTAAAACCTTTCAGTTAAGGCGGAACAGGGATGTGACGCCCCCAAATCAGGGTCTCTTTCAACCCGACAGATGGTGCTCCACGGTGCTACAGTTCACATAAACATTCAATTGAAAAACCCTCAAAGGAACAAATCCAACTTATATATATTCCAAAATAATACTACCATTCCCCAGGTTCTTTATAACCGTTACATTTGTTCTTGTCATAATATCAAATATTATCATTACAAACCTATACTATTACATAGGTACGCTACAAGTTCGCTTTAGCCTTCACTTTGTCCTTGTCGAATCCTTTGGTCATATCGTCTAAGCTGCAATCATATGGTTCGAGCAAGTGTGAGCATAACACACTCAGCAAGTACAACAATTTCATTTTTAAAAGCATGCTTGAAACATAGGAATCATATATCTTCAATAACTGGATGATAGTTACGGAGTACTATCAATACTTTAAAATAGCTTTCCTTTTTCCTTCAAAATATTTTACAATAATATATTCCTCAATTAATCAATTATGGTTCAAGACATGAACGTCTTATAGTTTCTTTGAAAAGGACAACCCGAAACTAAGTCCGTAAGTCCGGCATAGCTTACGAGTACATCTAGGTGATCAGCCTATAGTACCCTATGTTGATCAACACTACATCCATTAAACGTGTGTACGTTTAAGTTGTGGTAACCTCACCTGCCCATCGAATACTCGATGAAAATACATTTGTTTATTCATATTCAGGCTTACCTTGAATCCGTACCAAATAGTCATGGCGTAGAATAAGCGTTAGCAATTCTATATTGAAAGACTTGTAAATAGTTCAATCAATCTATCACGATTAGTCTAGCCGAGCTAAAACCGCATCGACTCTTTCTTTGAAACCATACATGCATCTCATAATTTGAATCATTTGAAAACTCGCTAACACGAAGGTTAGACAAACGCTTTAGAAAAACTTGCCTTCAGTCTGCTCACAAAGATAATTACGCTTTCCTTTGAGTCCTTACAATCTCTACAATACATAATCACATAACATACCACATTAGGTCATGAATGAACATACATAGTTCCTAAAGAATCTTACCTACTTCTCAATCTAATCCGTATTAGATTTGTTATTATTAGTTCCGCTTTAGTCATTCTTTACATCATTCTTACCGAATTCGCCTCTTCCATAACTCAAGTGAAGTTATTTCATTAGTACAACTCTTGCCTCAAGTTAATTATCCTTTCTCACGGCTTACTAACGTCCTTACGTTATCATCCGAAACTCGATCGTCATTGGTTAAGTATACTTATTGCATATCGTTCACGTTCATCTTCATTTGACTTTCTTTAACCCTAAGTAATCATACTTGAGTTTTAATTATGACTTAAATAATATTTTATTAAGTCCCTTTGTTAGTTACTAAACAATTTCCTTCATGTTCCACTTGTAACCATTCTTCATTGTCTAAGTTTTAAAATTTGGTAATTGCAGTACCGACTATTACACTTTGATGCCGCTATTCTTGGCGTCACCACTTATTGCTCAAAATCCGGACTCGGCGGCCACATGAAGTCTCTCAGGAATTCTTCGGTCGCTACTGCGCATTAACTCTTGCAACTCTATAATGACAAATACGACTTGTCTCCATTGAAAACCAATGTTTCCAAGCTCAATATCAAAATTCGACTTCCATTCTGAGAATTTTACGAATTCGACGATCGTCGTCTAATCGTGTGAATTCCGGCAAAACTTCGTTACTTGAGATTTTTAAACCATTTCACTTGGATTTAATCCATCCTACTAATATCTTGACATACATATTACAACATCTTATTTTCATGTGAAATCATTACATGTTCTTTATGAACTTATTTACTTATTAAAGTATAACATACTTAATTTTATTGCTTATGACTTATTAATGAGTTAAGTCCTTTAATCATTATTCTTACCTCTTTTTATCATACTTGTGCCATTAATGTAAACATGTTACAAGTTCTTACAATTTCTTATTAAGTTCCTACTAACTTCATCACCATTATCTCATGACAAGTTCTTACAAGATCTTCATAAGTTCATAACTTATATAAGTAGAAATGACTTATTCATGACTTATTACGGCTTAAGTCCATTAACCATTCATTCTTACCCTTCCTTAGCATGCTAGTTCTACCAATACCCCTTCTCTATCAATAGAAGAGAGAAAGAAACATGGTTTAAGATCACTTACTATTGAATAACACTTGGTAAATCTTTGTTCTTCTTTCTTGCTTCTTGAATCTCAAAGACTAACTCTCTAGCTTTTGTAACTTTTTTCTCTTTAACCAATAAGCAATAAGTTATTGGATGAAAATCTCACAAAAGGAAGTATAACTTATATGTGCTTATTCTCTCTACCCAATAAGCTCTCCTTTTAGGTTTGATGAAAAACTAACAACCAACAAATGAATGCTTAAGCTCTCTATTTATAGGACATCCTAGGTTAGGGCATAAGGGTCATTAAGCCACTCCACCTCCTTACTATTCCAAGCTTAGCAACCAAGTAAACTTGCTCCCCATATTTACTTGCTTACCACATAAGTTATCCATTGCTTAGCCCTTAAGTCTCTTGCTAATCACAACACTTGGTCACCACACTTACTTAATTATTAAGTATACTTGCTCCCCACAACACTTAGTCCTTAAGTTTACTTTGTCATCACTTATAAACACTTTGTGTGATCACCACACTAACTTAGCTTCTAAGTTTACTTGCTCCCTAATTTGGATCATCCATGGTTTGCCTCATGGGTTTAAACCAACTCTTAACCCAATATACTTTGGGCCTTAGCTTAATTAACTTACTTAATCATTTGGGCTTCTAGAATAATTTTACTTTGGGCTTGTAATTAAACAAACATTGGGCTTACATTAATAAATTCACATTGGACTTAACCATTCAATACTTGGGCTCACATAATACTTAACAAATCCTACCAATTCTACAAATTCAATACATTGAGCTTAAAGCCTTATAACGTATAATCACGTATTCATCTCGTATTCCCCTCGTATATTTATTCAACATATACGATATACCATCATTTATACGTACTCATATAATACCTCGTATCATACTCGTATTCTCTACCTCGTACAATACCTACGTATTATACAATCATCGCTTAATTCATTAATCACATTACATTTCCTTCTCGAAAGTCACATTTCCTAAATGTTAGGTTTTAAGTCCACATGCAAAATATTACATTTTCCATAACTGAAATATTATTGGATATTCCATCTCACATCAATATTCTATCGTTACGTCTTTCTCGGAAGTTCAAAAATAATTCCTGAGCATAAATGCGTGAATAGTGTTTTTCGAAAAATTTCTCGAAAGCTTTTATTTTCGTCTTGGAAATTCAAACACTTTAATTCTAGCACGTAGCCAAAATCCTACGATGTTCTGACATTTCTAGGCCAAAGAACGACATTCGATTAGCTTGCTCCATAAATAATTTATTAAATTCATTTAATAAAAATAAAAATTTAATTCTCAAAAATCCGATTTTCTCGGGGCGTTACACTCTTCCCTCCTTATAAGGATTCTGTCCCCAAAATGTCGTTAATAATACTTACACCACAGAGGATATTTTTCCTTTATTTTAATCTCGAGTTCCCACAATGCTTCTTCGACATTGGGATTCTTCCATTTCACCTTCATCGAAGGAATTATCTTTTCACACATGACTTATCACTTCCTGTTAACAATTTGAATTGGATGTTAAATACTTAATAACACATTACGATATCTTCCTTTTATTAGCTCTTCTTTTAACGTTAAACTTATTTGGAACTCAAATTCCTCCCTCAAAAAAAGACTATACTTAGTCTTCTACTTATCTTGCCTCATCTTCTTCATTTACTTACATTCCTCCTTACCTAGTTCTACTTCATTAACTCGTTTCATTAATGTGCATTGGGTCTATGTTTTAAATAACAATTCTACCCCTTCATTCCGTGATTTCACTCCTAACTCCGATCTTACCATTTCCGTTATTAACTCCTTCTGAGCTGCTAACATCGATAGCTTTTCCTTACCCTTCATACTTAACGCGTCGGTTTCTACTTCTACCTTCCTTAAATGATATAAGATATCACAGCCCTCCCCTATCGCATATTCAACTTTTCCCAGTGAAGATATATTTTAGACTCTTAAAGTCCATGTATATCTCATACTTCTCCCCAGTATAAATACTATCTTCGATTGTTACTTCAAAAACTACTAATCGCTAATTCTAGATCATAAGTAGGATAGACCTCCTCATAATCCTCTAATCAAGCGTGAGGCATACATAATGACATTGCCATGCTATAAGAGCATGCAATCATGTCATCTATGCGAACATCGAGATACACTACAAAATTCCCCGTATCATCTGATAAAGATAATACAGGTGTCTTACTTAACCATCTTCAATAATCCTGTGACACTAATGGTACCTTCAACCATAGCACCTCACAAGAATATCTATCAAATTGGCCACCGACCTGATTGGCGCCCCTTACAGAAAAACCTACTTCCGCACATTAGTCAACCTAAATGACATAACCAGAAACTTGTCATAACCATAACGAATTCTTAACGTCATCTTAGGTACCTCCTCCTTCTTCCTTACTTCCAACCGACTATACCCCATACATACATCTATCTTTATAAAAAAATTCTTTGCCCCTCTCAACTGACCAAATAGATCATCGATCCTGGGCCATGGGTATTTATCCTTAACCGCTATCTTACTCCTATTATAATAGTCGATATGCAACCATAACAACTCATCCTCTTCCTTAACACCAACCTAACTTGTGTCATGGTTCGGCAATAATAATGTCGCGGTATTTTAATACCGTAAATTACTACCTTAGATTTTTCTGATAAAACTAAAGGTTCACACTTTTCTTATAACTATTTGTTATAGCTCTATGGTTAATCAACCCATTCATACCGAGAATTTCCTCAAATTCTCTCAACATGAACAATACTTATCTACTGATACCTACTTACTTCGATTATCCATGAAATAATTTTCATGAATATAATTTAACGAAAGTTATTTCCTCCATCTCTACCTTAATGTTTTAAAGGTATTTATAATCCCTTCTAGACAGACTCCTAGATGAGTAATTCCACCTATCTTACACACCTTAATCCTACACTTAGGATCCCTCGTCTCCCACTCCAAAGATCCCCTGAGTTAAAAAAATTTCGCTCTTGGGCATACTCACATGGCATTCTCTCGCCTTGGTTCGTCCCTCTCTCTTGCTCTCATTCTTTCCTCTTTGTGGTATTGAGTCCGCAATTCACTACCATTTTATGCTATAATCACCTTCTCCGTAATGATCCCATACGAAACACTCTAGATCACCAAAATCCCACTATAGAGCTAGGGTCTCGCACCGCTTTAATCTCTGAAACCTTCACCTCCTCCTTATCCACTTGATGTGAAACAATCATTGCCAATTCATTTGAATTTGGTCGTAGATTGGGAAATATCATATCCCCTTGCTTAAGTTCTAAGAATTCAATCTCTATCCTCCTCACATATTTGTAAGAAATAATTCTCAAAGAAAACCTTCTTGAATTGTTTCCACGCATCGTGATCTGTTCTAACCCCACCTCGGTGAGCCTTCTACCAAAAGTTGGCTTTCACTCTTCCTCGTAAGTCACAAAAGAAAACTTCAAGATCTCACATACGCTTGTAATAACAAACGCCTTCTCTATTTCTTTTACCCCGGTATGGGCCTCGATTGGGTCCGTCGTTCCTTTGAACTCCAGCGGACCTATGCTTTTAAGCTCTTTAAAGGTAATCATTCTAACTACCTTAGGTTTTGCGGGTACTCTACCCCCAGTTTGGGTTAATGCAACCATTAATAAATTAACGAACTCTTACATAGGGTTGTTTTGACACCATTAATTATCATTATGTGATTCCGCTTCCTGATTACGTTATCTTCTCCCTGGCGACATTTTTAGATTAAATAAAATTTCATTATTATCTATTTACTTACTTCGTTATTAATCGCCACATACCAAATCGCATCATAACAAATCATTTCAATGAAAAATTTCATTTTATTCATATGCTTCTTCATAGTTTGAAACTATTTACAATTTACATCCATAGCCAAAAGCTATTACATTTTTATCCCGCAATTGAACTTTACAAAAGTTGGGATTTACAAAAAGACTACCCTTTTTGTGACGCCCCCAAAATAGGTATACATCACCCATTCTGAGTTGTCAATACATGGTACAGAAACAACTAGAACTTTATTATTACAACAGTAAAACTGTGAGTTTGAATACAAATATTATCTTAGATAATATCTATACTCAAATAAATCCTCATCACATTTATTGATACATTATTTTACAAAAATGGTGAGGACAACTAAACAACTCTCTCTAGAACCTTCATTCCATACCCTGACTCGTACTCGCTATATTCTCGCCTCTTGAGAAGAAAAATGGAACAAAAAGGAAAAGGGTGAGCTCAACTAGCCCAAGAAAGAATATTATGACTAAGATAATATACAACAAATTATCATGAGTCTTCAACAGGAAAAAATCTAATAGAATACAATAGACAACAAGTTTTTAAATCAATATTCGCAATGAAATAATAATTCATTAGAAGAGTTAAGTAGAGAATGCAAACTACTATCTTCATGTATGAATTTAAAAGTTCATCGCTCATCTTTTATCCTCGTAACATCAATCAATATATATCTGAATCAAATATTCATCTTTGCACTACGGCCAAAGATATTCATCACTTGGTAATGTTCATCTAAACACTGCTTGATCTTTGCACTACGGCCAAAGATATTCATCGAAATCATTCATCTTTGCCTACTGAGCCAAAGATATTCCATAATATCATCATTTAAGATCAAGATGATGAAAATATTTTTAAAGAAAGCGAATCCAAAGAAACAAAATGACAAGGATTAAGGATTAAGGATTCGTATTTTGTTTTATCCACGTCCAAAATACCTCAAAAATAATCACAAGTGGTGTAAAATTCAAGAATGATCAAAACATGGATACAATCAAAGCTAGTATCCGTAATAGATATTTTGACTTAAAAGAAAATTTTTTATTTTTCAATGAATAGTGCCGTATTTCGTGAATAATGTCGATATCACGTGAATAAAGGTCGTATATCGTGAATAGTAACTCAGACACCAAAAGTTTCAAATTTGATAAAACTTCAGATCAATATTTCAACATAATGATATTGAAGAAATAATATCATTACTTTAAAAAATAATATCCCTTACCTCACAAAGACAAGATTTAGTTGAAACAGGATATTGACTATAACTTGAACTTGCACCGTATAGCAATACTCAAAGTATACTCAAAATACTCACAAGAATACGCCGATAATATAGAGAGAAAACTTCAGCTGGTGTGATTTTCAATTCTAACCTAAGCACCCTATTTATAGGAAAATGCTTAGAACACCAAAGCAGAAAATTTATTAAATATTATTATATTTTTTAAAAATCCTCATACACACACTCAACCATCAGCCACACATGTAGCCCACATCTCAAAAAGTAAGAAAAATGTTTTTGTAATTTAAATTATTTTAAACTTCCAAAAATTAATTATTTTGAAACTCTGGAACTTCAATAATTCACAATAAATAGCCCTTTTACCAGAAAATTCAAATCTCGCGACTTGTTATAGGAAATTCAATTCTCTACAACTTTACAGAAGAAAGTTTTTCCAAATTCCAAACAAAAACTGACCGAAATCCACAAACGAGCGATTTCACAGGCTATAATCAAATTTCAGTCAATAAATGGGGTCCACCGACATGTTTAACATGTTTTAAATATTTATTGCAACAAAAATACTCTTCCTCCTCGTATACTCATATATCCCACATTCGTTGTAAAAATATCACCATTATTATATTATTAAAATATAATAATATATTTAAATGAATTATTTTATTAGAAAAGATAAAATTTCAATTTTCAACAATTGTCACATTAAAATTTTCTCCATCTATATCCACATAAAATTAATATTTTTCTCATCATATGAATCAATAATTAATTATTCACAAATAATATTACGTAATCACAATATTGACAACCGTGCAGCTCCCCGAAAGAGGGGCTTTCGAATAAGAATTTCTCCTTACTTGGCGCAAGTAATTAGGTGACCAAACCTCTCCTTAGACGTAACTTTCAAGACATTGCCAATAATGTTATCTAATAATATTATTCGGATAATATGAATTATTGCTTCATAATGAAAAATACCGTGTAATGATAATTATTGAAACAACAACAATATAAAATATCAACGCAAAGAATTATTAAATCAATAAAATATCAACAAGAATTATCGTAACCATTATTGAGTAGTGCCTTCTTACGTAAGAATCAATAATTGGTGCAATACACGGTAATACTCGTGTTTTAACCAATTTAGTATTTTAACAAGATAATTACTTGAATAACTACGCCGTTATTTTTAAACAACTTATATTTGTCGTTTTTTTATCCAATCGCTTTTATTGATGGGGCCCACAAAAGATCATAAGGTCATCGCATTTAAATATTCCCAACACAAAGAATATTCCACGACCAAATGAATATTCCCCGACAACAATGAATATTTTATAACCACTTGCTTATTTTGAAATATTTGCGTATTTTACCCATAACTATCCACATTAATCAAATCAACCCTTACTATTTCAAAATAGAGAAAATTAAATTTCATTAATAATAAGTTGGGGTCTTACAACCTCCCCTCCTTATGAAATTTCATCCTCGAAATTGACGTACGTATCTGGTGTTTCGAAAAGGTGAGGATACCTCGCTTTCATTTCCGTTTCCAATTCCTGTGTCATTTCCTCTATAAAGCATGATTCTTCCACAAAACTTTAACTTGTGGTATGACCTTTCTTAGCGTAGGGACATGCTCCTTCCTATCCAAAATCTTGACAGTACCTCCTCATCGTTAAGTCTTCTACTATCTCATCCTGGTTCTAACTCTATAACGTGGGTTCGGTCTTTCACATATTTACTGAAGCACGATATGTGAAACACATTATGAACACGAGACATACTTTGAGGTAACGCAAGTCTATAGGCTACATTTCCTACTCGGTCAAGAATTTGAAATGGACCAATAAATCGTGGATTGAGCTTTCCTCTCTTCCCAAATCTTGTAACTCCTTCCATGGAGCAACTTCGCAACAATACATGATCCCTATACTAAATTCCATGTCCTTTCGATGAAGATCCGCATAACTCTTTTTGTCGATCTTGTGCTTGGTTTGTATACGTTGTCGAATCATTTGGATCTTTTCGTAGTCATACGCATTACTTAACTCGGGTCCCAACAATGTTGCTTCACCAACCTCGTCCCAACATACTTGGAGAGCGACACTTTCGTCCATATAATGCTTCAATGGAGTCACACCTATACTTGCACGATAACCGCTGTTGTAGGAGAATTCCACCAATGTTAAATACTTATCCCAAGCGCCCTTGAAGTCTAGGACACGAGTCTTAATAAATCTTCAAGAGTTTGAATAGTCCTTTCGATTGTCCGTCTGGTTTGAGGATGGTATGTCAATCTAATCAATAACTCCGTGCCCATAGCTTTTTGCAAGCTAACCCAAAATCTTGAAGTGAATCTTGGGTCACGATCCAAAACTATGGATACAGGCATGCCATGCAACCTCACAATCTCATTCACGTACATATTAGCAAGACGTTTAAGGGAATATGTCTCCCGTATCGGCAAGAAATGAGCAGAGTTGGTTAATCTATCAACAATAACCCAAATAACATTGATGCCTTGAGAAACCGTAGGAAGACCCGTAACGAAATCCATGGTAATGTGTTCCCACTTCCATTTTCGAATCTCAAGTGGTTGCAACGGACCCTTAGGTACTAGATGCTCCGCCTTTACACGTTGACAAGTTAAACACATCGAGATAAAGTTTGCAATCTCTCTCTTTATATTGTTCCACCAAAATGTATGTCGAAGATAACGATACATTTTAGTACTTCCAGGATGGATTGCAAATGGTGTATTGTGTGCCTCCATCACAATCTTGTACTTCAAATCAGAGTCGTTAGGAACACAAAGTCTAGAGTGGACTCAAAGTATTCCTTCTTCATCAATTCTCGCCCTAGGAATAGCTCCTTGTACTTTCTTCTTCATACGCATCATTTCCGGCCTGCTGGCTTGAGAAACCTTAACTTTTTCTATTAAAGTTGGCTTTATGCGTATACTTGACATCATCGCACTCATTCATGCATATGATCTTCTACTCAACGCGTCAGCTACCGTGTTCGCTTTACCAAGATCGTATTGAATAGTGTGGTCGTAGTCTTTCAATAGTTCGAGCCAACGTCGCTGCCGCATGTTGAGTTCTTTTTGAGTGAAGAAATATTTAAGGCTTTTATGGTCTGAATATATCTCCACTTTCTCCCCAAATAGATAGTGCCTCCATATCTTTAGCGCGAAAACGAGTACTGCCAACTCTAGATCATGAGTAGGATAATTCCTCTCATATTCTTTAAGTTATCGCGAGGCATAGGCTATGACTTTCCCACGTTGCATGAGAACACATCCTAACCCTTTGTCTGAAGCATCACTGTAGATAACAAATCCATCCGAACCAGATGGTATTGTTAGAACAGGTGCTGAAATAAGTTTCCTCTTAAGCTCTTGGAAACTCTTCTCGCATTCTTCGCTCCAAACGAATTTTGTATCCTTCTGAGTTAGCTGGGTTAATGGAGTAGCGATTCGAGTAAACCCATCCACGAATCTCCGATAATAACTAGCTAAGCCCAAAAAGCTACGTACTTCGGTCACCGACTTCGGTTGCTCCCAACTTTGTATTGCTTCAATCTTCACCGGGTCCACGGATACTCCATGTTTTGACACCACGTGCTCAAGAAATGCTACTTCCTCAAGCCAGAACTCGCATTTCTTCAATTTGGCATATAGTTTGTTTTCACGAAGCCTTTAGAGTACAAGCTTCAAATGGTGCTCATGATCTTCACGACTTTTGGAATATATGAGGATGTCATCAATAAAGACAACAACAAACTAATCCAAATATTCCTTGAATACTCGGTTCATCATATCCATGAAAGCCGCAGGAGCATTAGTTAGTCCAAAAGACATGACTAAGAATTCATAATGCCCATACCAGGGATTCAAGGCGGTCTTTGGAATATCCTCGCCTCTAATCTTGGTGATGATATCGAGCGAAGATCGATTTTTGAAAAGAATTGTGCACCTTGCAAATGGTCAAACAAGTCATCAATACGAGGTAGAGGATACCTATTCTTGATGGTGACATGGTTCAATTCGATAGTCAATATAAAGTCGCATACTCCCGCCTTTCTTCTTTTTACTGAATAAAATAGGAGCACCCTGAGGAGATGTACTAGGGCTAATGAAATCGATGTCCAACAATTCACGTAGTTGGACCTTTAACTCCTGAAGTTCAATAGGAGCTATTCGATATGGGGTTTTAGAAATGGGTTTTGTACCAGTTCAAGATTAATAAAGAATTCAACTTCACGTTCGGGGTAGACCGGGGAAGTTCTTCGTGAAATACGTCGGGAAAGTCAATAACAACAGAATATTATTCAAATTTGGCGTGTCTTTATTCAAATCCATACATGGGCTAAGAAAGCTTGACATCCGCTTTTCAATAAATGAATAGCTTTATGATTAGATATTACGTTGATTGATTTTAATGGTTTAGTTGCTTGAATTCATACAACAAAGTTGGTTAGGAATATGAAAACTAACAACCTTACGAAAACAATCAATTTTGGCATGATGAGTAGTTAACCAATCAATCCCTAAAATAACATCAAAAGCAAGTATCTTTAAAGAGATAAGGTCAACGGTAAGGAGATGGTGCTGAACTTAGATCAAACAAGATTTATAAACAGTGGATGTGATGAAAGTTTCTCTAACGAGTTTCCACAGATAGGTCAAAGTCTAATTTCTCCGAGTCAAGTTTAAATGTTGAGCACATGCAGGAGAGATAAATGAATGGGTAGCACCCAGTATCAAGTAAGGTATAAACTTCACAAGAATTTATAAATAGCTTACCCGTGATCACCTCGTTTGGGTTCCTCGCATTTTGACCATCCACAACAAACGCTCTTCCGGAATCATTGACTTTGATTTTTCTCGGGAATGACCTTTTGAGTCACCGTCCCTGTTGAACTAGGTTTATTTACCGCACTGATCTCGAGCGATATGTCCTTCCTTTCCATAATTATAGCATACCTTGAATCTGTTGTGGGCAGTTTGGTGATATGTCCTCTTTCCCGCATTTATAGCATATACCGTGGTCGTTCTCCTCCCTTAGAACCCGATTCTTTTGCCAAGACTTGTCGTCTTCACATAGTCGTTGTTAAATCTCCTCTTTTAAAATCTCCTCCCGACTCGTTTCTTCTATCTTCATGGCCATGATTACCACCAGAGTGGTTACCATTTTTGTCCGTCTGTTTCTTTCTCCATTTGGTTATCGTTATTACATTGATTGCTATCTCTCGGTATAATCCACGGTTATGGTCCTTGGTTGAACATACTCGTTATCTCGCTCTAATAATTGAGCCACATTAAACAACATCTGAATAGAGAAAATTTATGAGAAATGAGATATTGTCGTATCTTGGGTTTCAAACCTCTCGAAACATCCGCGTCATCGTTCCTCATTCTCCACCAAATGAGGTGCAAACTGGATAACTCTGCAAACTTTGCCTCGTCTTCGAGACACCGTCATGTTGTTTTGTTCTAATCGATGAACTCCACTTCCTTCATATACGAACACTTTCGTGAAAGTATTTGTCATTCAATAGTTTCTGAAATGTCTCCCAAGACATGCTTTGAGTCTTGGATGATGTACGCTTCTTCATCGACTCCCACCAAGTAGTGCGCCTCGCCACCACGAAACATAAAGGTGGCGAATGGAACCTTCTGTTCTCCGGTGCTTCCCAAGACATCGAATATCTTGGTAATTTGCTTGACCCATGTTTCGCCATGATCGGATCTGGCTTTCCCTTAAATTCGGTGGTCCCAACTCTTTGAATCGCTTGGCGTGACAACCCGTGAATTGCTATCATTTCCTCTGTATTTTGAACACGATTTTCCTCGTCGATTTTGCATGAGCGCAAAAAGCTTCTAAACATCCCCTCGTTCATCATCTCGCTTAGTGGTGTTGTTCACGGGAGGAACATTGCCACTGTTGCACGCTCTCCTCGTTGGGTGAGTACACGCGTCTCCACGGTCTCATTTCTATTGTTAATATTCTCGATCGACATTCTTAAATTGTCATAAAACAAGGGTTAATTAAGGAAATCAATATATCACATAATATCCCTATATATCTTGACCAACTAACAAATAAGCTTAGGTAGGACACACTAGCGAAGGATTTACTCGCTCTCCCCTCTAGTTCTATTCCCCGATCTCCGCCAGAGATCATATCCTAAGCTCGATACCAACCGTGGCGCCCCAAAATAGGTATACATCACCCATTACGAGTTGTCAATACATGGCATGTAAACAACTACAACTTTATTATTACAACAAGAAAAGCGTGAGTTTGAATACAAATATTATCTTCTGCACAATATCTATACTCAAATAAATCCTCATCACATTTATTGATACATTATTTTACAAAATGGTGAGGACTACTAAACAACTCTCTCTGTAACCTTCATTCCATACCCCGACTGCTATTTCTATTATATTCTCGCTTCTACGAGAAGAAAAATGGAACAAAAAGGTAAAGGGTGAGCTCAACTAGCCCAAGAAAGAATATTATGACTAAGATAATATACAACAAATTATCATTAGTCTTCAACAGGAAAAATCTAATAGAATACAATAGACAACAAGTTTTAAATCAATATTCGCAATGAAATAATAATTCATTAGAAGAGTTAAGTAGAGAATGCAAACTACTATCTTCTATGTATGAATTTAAAAGTTCATCGCTCATCTTTTTTATCCCCAGTAACATCAATCAATATATATCTGGAATCAAATATTTATCTTTGCACTACAGCCCAAAGATATTCATCGATTAATCATTTCATCTAAACACTGTTCATCTTTGCACTACTGGTAGAAGATATTCATCGAAATCATTCATCTTTGCACTACGGGGCCAAAGATATTCCATAATATCATCATTTAAGACCAAGATGATGAAAAATATTTTTAAAGAAACGAATCCAAAGGAAACAAAATGACAAGGATTAAGGATTAAGGATTCGTACTTTGTTTTTATCCACGTCCAAAAATACCTCAAAAATAATCACAAAGGTGTAAAATTCAAGAATGATCAAAACATGGATACAATCAAAGCTAGTATCCGAATAGATATTTTAGATGAAAAGAAAAATTTTCATTTTTCGATGAATAGTCTTGAGATTCGTGAATAATGTCGATATCGTGAATAGTCTTAGTATCGTGAATAGTAACTCAGACACCAAAAGTTTCAAATTTGATAAAACTTCGGATCAATATTTCAACATAATGATATTGAAGAAATAATATCATTACGAAAAAAATAATATCCCTTACCTCCTGAAGACAAGATGATTAGTTGAAACACCTGATATTGACTATAATTTGAACTTGCATCAGTATAGCAATACTCAAAGTATACTCAAAATACTCACAAGAATACGCTCGATAATATAGAGAGAGAAAACTTCAGTTTCTGGTGTGATTTTCAATTCTAACCTAAGCACCCTATTTATAGGAAAATGCTTAGAACACCAAAGCATGAAATTTATTAAATATTATTATATTTTTTCGAAATCCTCATACGCACACTCAACCATTAGCCACACATGTAGCCCACCTCTCAAAAAGTAAGAAAAACGTTTTTGTATTTTAAATTATTTTAAACTTCCAAAAATTAATTATTTTGAAACTCTGGAACTTCAATAATTCAAAATAAATATGCCTTTTATCAAAAAATTCGAATCTGGCGAATTTTTATAGGAAATTCAATTCTCTACAACTTTGCAGAAGAAAGCTTTTCCAAATTCCAAACAGAAACTGATCGAAATCCACAAACGAGCGATTTTACATGCTATAATCAAATTTCAGTAATTAAATGGGGGCCACCGACATGTTTAACATATTTTAAACATTTATTGCAACAAAAATACTCTTCCTCCTCTTATACTCATATATCCCACATTCGTTGTAAAAATATCACCATTATTATATTATTAAAATATAATAATATATTTAAATGAATTATTTTATCAGAAAAAAGATAAAATTTTAATTTTAAACAATTGTCACATTAAAAATTTTCTCTATCTATATCCACATAAAATCAATATTTTTCTCATCATATGAATCAATAATTAATTATTCACAAATAATATTACGAGAATCACAATATTGACAACCGGTGGTTCCTCAGGGAAGAGGGGCTTTCCAATAAGAATTTCTCCTTCTTCGGCGCCTTGAATTGGGTGACCAAACCTCTCCTTAGATGTAACTTTCTAGACATTGCCAATATTGTTATCTAATAATATTATTCAGAGATAATATGAATTATTGCTTCGATAATGAAAAATACCGTGTAATGACAATTATTGAAACAACAAAGATATAAAATATCAACGCAGACAATTATTAAATCAATAAAATAAATTTGAACAATAATTCATCGTAACCATTATTGAGTAGTGCCTTCTTACGTAAGAATCAATAATTGGTGCAATACCGGTGTCTTCTTGTGTTTTAACCAATTTAGTATTTTAACAAAGATTAACTGGTAACAACTACGCCAAGTTATTTTTAAACAACTTATATTTGTCATTTTCTTCATCCAATCGCTTTCAGTTATGGGGCCCACAAAAAGATCATGTCCTCGTCTTTAATATTCCCCGACAAAGAGAAGAATATTCCACGACTAAACGAATATTCCCCGACAACAATGAATATTTTATAACCACTTGCTTATTTTGAAATATTTGCATATTTTACCCATAACTATCCACATTAATCAAATCAACCCTTACTATTTCAAAATAGAGAAAATTGAATTTCATTAATAATAAGTTGGGGTCTTACACTTTTATACAAAAGAGGGCTTCATATCACTACACACATATTTATAACTCTAACTTTCTAATAATGCATAACAGCATCCTCGTGTTTCTCATTTGCAATCATTGCTACAGTATCCCGACTAATCATATGACGGGTTTGTCCTGACTCCATGGAATAACAAACAACCTTCAACTTGAAATCCTTATGTGCACTATCATGGATGTAAAACATCCGTGCTATCTTCCGGTCTTTCTCCCCCAGTTCTCTACGAAGCTCATCGACCTCCTTCTTAAAATCCCTAGCCTTATTTATCATGAGCACCTTCTCATCATGCTCTGACTCAAAATCTGCTTCTGCAGACTCCTTCGCTACATAAAGAGCACTAATCTCTTCATTTTGTTTCTACACAACTGCACTCAGTTGCACATTCCTGTCAAGCGTTGCCAAATACAATGCTTCCATTGCATCTGGAGGTGATGACTCCTGTAAGACCCCAACTTATTATTAATGAAATTTATTTTTCTCTATTTTGAAATAGTAAGGGTGTATTTGACTAATGTGGATAGTTATGGGTAAAATACGCAAATATTTCAAAATAAGCAAGTGGTTATAAAATATTCATTGTTGTCGGGGAATATTCGTTTGGTCGTGGAATATTCTTCACTTGCTTGGGAATATTCGTATTGACGACGCAGATCTTTTATGGGCCCCATAACTGAAAGCTATTGGATGAAAGAAAACGATAAATATAAGTTGTTTAAAAATAACACAGTAGTTGTTACCGTTAATCTTTGTTAAAATACTTATTGGTTAAAACACAAGAAGACACCAGTATTGCACCAATTATTGATTCTTACATAAGAAGGCACTACTCAATAATGGTTACGATAATTACCGCTCAAAGATTTTATTGATTTAATAATTGATGTGTTGATATTTTATATTCTTTGTTGTTTCAATAATTGTCATTACACAAGTATTTTCATTATCGGCAATAATTCATATTATCTCGAATAATATTATTAGATAACATTATTGGCAATGTCTAGAAAGTTACGCCTAAGGAGAGGTTTGGTCACCTAATTGCATACTACAAGAAGGAGAAATTCTTATTGAAAGCCCCTCTTTCACGTAGGAACCGCCTGGTTTGTCAATATTGTGATTACAGAATATTATTTGTGAATAATTAATTATTGATTCATATGATGAGAAAATATTGATTTTATGTGGATATAGATGGAGAAAATTTTAATGTGACAATTGTTGAAAATTGAAATTTTATCTTTTTCTCGATAAAATAATTCATTTAAATATATTATTATATTTTAATAATATAATAATAGTGATATTTTACAACGAATGTGGGATATATGACTATACGAGGAGGAAGAGTATTTTTGTTGTAATAAATGTTTAAAACATGTTAAACATGCTCAATTGGACCCCATTTATTGACCGAAATTTGATTATAAATTTTAGTAAATCGCTTCGTTTGTGGATTTTGGTCGGTTTATTTGGAATTTGGAAAAACTTTCTTCCGAAAAGTTGTAGAGAATTGAATTTCCTATACAAAGTTAAGAGATTCAAATTTTCTCGATAAAGGGCTATTTATTGTGAATTATTGAAGTTCCGAGTTTCAAAATAATTAATTTTTGGAAGTTTAAAATAATTCAAATTATAAAAAACGTTTTTCTTATTTTTTGAGAGGTGGGCTACATGTGTGGTGATGGTTGAGTGTGCGTGTATGAGGATTTTGAAAAATATAATAATATTTAATAAATTTTCGCTTTGGTGTTCTAAGCATTTTCCTATAAATAGGTGCTTTAGGTTAGAATTGAAAATCACACCGTAAATCAAGTTTTCTCTCTATATTATCGAGCGTATTCTTGTGAGTATTTTGAGTATACTTTGAGTATTGCTATACGGTGCAAGTTCGTTATAGTCAATATCCGGTGTTTCAACTAGAAGTACTGTCTTTGTGAGGTAAGGGATATTATTTTTTCGAATAATGATATTATTTCTTCAATATCATTATGTTGAAATATTGATCCGAAGTTTTTATCAAATTTGGAACTTTTGATGCTCTGAGTTACTATTCACGATACTGATTATTCACTTATTCACGAATATTATTTATTCATCAAAAATGAAAATTTTCCTTTTCGTCCAAAAATATCTATTCGGATACTAGCTTTGATTATATCCATGTTTTGATCATTCTTGAATTTTATACCACTATGATTATTTTTGAGGTATTTTTGGACGTGGATAAAACAAAGTACGAATCCTTAATCCTTAATCCTTGTCATTTTGTTTCAATGGATTCGCTTTCTTTAAAATATTTTCATCATCTTCATCTTTAAATGATGATATTATGGAATATCTTTGGCCTCAGTAGTGCAAAGATGAATGATTTTGATGAATATCTTTGGCCGTAGTGTGCAAAGATGAACAGTGTTTAGATGAACATGACCAATAAATCGATGAATATCTTTGCACCAGTAGTGCAAAGATAAATATTTGATTCCGTGATATATATTGATTGATGTTACAGGGATAAAAGATAGATTTATGAACTTTTAAATTCATACATGTAAGATAGTAGTTTGCATTCTCTACTTAACTCTTCTAATGAATTATTATTTCCACTGCGAATATTGGTTTAAAACTTGTTGTCTATTGTATTCTATTAGTTTTTTTCCCGTTGAAGACTAATGATAATTTGTTGTATATTATCTTAGTCATAATATTCTTTATCGGGCTAGTTGAGCTCACCCTTTCCTTTTTGTTCCATTTTTCTTCTCGGGAGGCGAGAATATAGCGAGTACGCAGCCTGGGGTATGGAATGAAGGTTCTAGAGAGAGTTGTTTAGTAGTCCTCACCATTTTTGTAAAATAATGTATCAATAAATGTGATGAGGATTTATTTGAGTATAGATATTGTCTAGAATATAATATTTGTATTCAAACTCACGCTTTTCTTGTTGTAATAATAAAGTTGTAGTTGTTTCATACATCATGTATTGACAACTCGTAATGGGTGATGTATACCTATTTTGGGGCGCCACAAATTATATCGAGCTTAGGGATATGATTTCGGCATGAGATCTGGAATAGAACTAGGAGGGAGAGACGAGTAAATCCTTCGCTAGTGTGCCCTACCTAAGCTTATTTGTTAGTTGGTCAAGATATAGGGATATTATGTGATATATTGATTTCCTTAATTAACCCTTGTTTTTATGAAAGTATTTGAGAATGTCGAATCGAGAATATTAATAATGGAAATGAGACCGTGGAGACGCTCAGTACTCACCAACGAGGAGAACGTGCAACAGTCGTCATCAATGTTCCTCCCGTGAACAACACCAATCGAGGAGATGATGAACGAGGGATGTTTAGAAGCTTTTTGCGAGTTCATGCAAAATCAAACGAGGGAAACTCGTGTTCAAAATACAGAGGAGGAAATGATAGCAATTCATGGGTTGTCACAAACAAGCAACAAAAGAGTTGGGACCACCGAATTTAAGGGAAAGCCGATCCGATCATGGCGGAAACATGGGTCAAGCAAATTACCAAGATATTCTATGTCTTGGGATGCACGGAGGAATGTAAGGTTCCATTCGCCACCTTTATGTTTCATGGCGAGGCGACTTCTTCGGTGGAGTCTGTAGAAGCGTACACATCCAAATTTCGGCATGTCTTGGGAGACGTTTGAAAAACTATTGAATGACAAATACTTTCCGAAAGTGTTCATCATATGAAGGAAGTGGAGTTCATCGATTAGAACAAAACAACATGACGGTGTCTCAAGACGAGGCAAAGTTTGCGAGTTATCCAGTTTTGCACCTCATTTGGTGGAGAATGAGGAACGTATTGACGCAGAGATGTTTCGAGAGGTTTGAAACCCCAGATACGACAATATCTCATTTCTCATAAATTTTCTCTCTATTCAGATGTGTTGTTAACATGGCTCAATTATTAGAGCGAGATAACGAGTATGTTCAACCAAGGACCATAACCGTGATCATACCGTAGATAGCGAACAACAAAATAACGATAACCAAATGAGAAAGAAATGATTTTGACAAAAATGGTAACCACTCTGTGGTAATCATGGCCATGAAAATAGAAGAAGCGAGTCGAGGAGATTTTAAAAGAGGAGATTTAACAACGATCATGTGAAGACGACGATGCAAGAAAGAATCGGTTCTAAGGGAGGAGAACGACCACCCATTATATGCTATAAATGCGGAAAGAGGGACATATCACCCAAACCGCCCACAACAGCTTCAAGGTATGCTATAATTGTGGAAAGGAAGGACATATCGCTCGAGATTGTGCAGTAGCGAAACCTAGTTCAATGGGATTTGGTGACTCAAAAGATCGTCCCGTAAAAGTCAAACTCAACGATTCCGGAAGAGCGTTTGTTGTGATCGGTCAAAATGCGAGGAACCCAAACGAGGTGATCACGGTAAGCTATTTAGAAATTCTTACGAAGTTTATACCTTACTTGATACCTGTGCTACCCATTCATTTATCTCTCCGCATGTGCTCAACGCTTAAACTTGACTCAGAGAAATTAGACTTTGACCTATCTGTGGAAACTCCGTTAGAGATACTTTCATCACATCCACCGCTTATAAATCTTGTTTGATTCAAGTTGGCACCATCACCTTACCCGTTGACCTTATCTCTTTAAAGATACTTGCTTTTGATGTGATTTTAGGGATTGATTGGTTAACTACTCATCATGCCAAAATTGATTGTTTTCGTAAGGTTGTTAGTTTTCATATTCCTAACCAACCCGTTGTATGCAATTCAAGCAACTAAACCATTAAAATCAATCATCGTGATATCTAATCATAAAGCTATTCGCTTATTGAAAAAAGCGGATGTCGAGCTTTCTTAGCCCATGTTATGGATTTGAATAAAGACACGCCAAATTTGAATAATATTCCTTGTTATTGAGTTTCTGACGTATTTCTCAAGAACTTCCTGCCTAACCCCGAACGTGAAGTTGAATTCTTTATTGATCTTGAACTCCGCACAAAGCCCATTTCTAAAACCCCATATCGAATGGCTCCTATTGAACTTCAGAGTTAAAGGTCCAACTACGTGAAATTGTTGGACATCGGTTTCATTCATCCTAGTACATCTCCTCGGGGTGCTCTGCTTTATTCAGTAAAGAAAACGGGAGTATGCGACTTTATATCGACTATCGGGAATTGAACCATGTCACCATCAAGAATAGGTATCCTCTACCTCGTATTGATGACTTGTTTGACCAATTCTGCAAGGGGCACAATTCTTTTCAAAATCGATCTTCGCTTACGGATATCATCACCAAGATTAGAACCGAGGATATTCCAAAGACGCCTTGAACTTGTAGATGGGCATTATGAATTCTTAGTCACATCTTTCGACTAACTAATGCTCCCCGTGGCTTTCATGGATATGATGAACCGAGTATTCAAGGAATATTTGGATCGCTTTGTTGTTGTCTTTATTGATGACATCCTCATATATTCCAAAAGTCGTGAAGATCATGAGCACCATTTGAAGTTTGGTACTCCAAAGGCTTCGTGAAAACAAACTATATGCCAAATTGAAGAAATGCGAGTTCTGGCTTGAGGAAGTAGCATTTCTTGGGCACGTGGTGTCAAAATATGGAGTATCCGTGGACCCAGCCAAGATTGAAGCAATACAAAGTTGGGAGCAACCGAAGTCAGTGACCGAAGTACGTAGCTTTTTGGGCTTAGCTGGTTATTATTGGAGATTCATGGAAGGGTTTTCTCGAATCGCTACTCCATTAACCCAACTAACTCGGAAGGATACAAAATTCGTTTGGAGTGAAGAATGCGAGAAGAGTTTCCAAGAGCTTAAGAGGAGACTTATTTCGGCACCTGTTCTAAAAATACCATCTGGTTCGGATGGATTTGTTATCTACATCGATGCTTCAGGCAAAGGTTTAGGATGTGTTCTCATGCAACGTGGGAAAGTCATAGCCTATGCCTCGCGACAACTTAAAGAATATGAGAGGAATTATCCTACTCATGATCTAGAGTTAAGCGTTAATCGTTTCATTGCTAAAAGATATGGAAACACTATCTATATGGGGAGAAAGTGGAGATATATTCAGACCATAAAAGCCTCAAATATTTCTTCACGCAAAAGGAACTCAACATGCAACAACGACGTTGGCTTTAGTTGTTGAAAGATTACGACCACACTATTCAATACCATCCTGGAAAAGCGAACGTGGTAGTTGACGCGTTGAGTAGAAGATCAGATATGCGAAATGAGTGCTATTATGTCAAGTATACGACAGAGCCAACTTTAATAGAAAAAGTTAAGGTTGCTCAAGCCACCGAATTCTTGGTCGATGATGCGTATGAAGAAGAAAGTACAAGAAGGAGCTATTCCTAAGCGAGAATTGATGAAGAAGGAATACTTGAGTCCACTCTGCACTTTGTGTTCCTAACGACTCTGATTTGAAGTACAAGATTATGATGGAGGCACACAATACACCATTTGCAATCCATCCTGGAAGTACTAAAATGTATCGTGATCTTCGACATACATTTTGGTGGAACAATATGAAGAGAGAGATTGCAAAGTTTATCTCGATGTGTTTAACTTGTCAACGTGTAAAGGTGGAGCATCTAGTACCTAAAGGTCCATTGCAACCACTTGAGATTCCAAAATGGAAGTGGGAACACATTACCATGGATTTCGTTACGGGTCTTCCTACGGTTTCTCAAGGCATCAATGCTATTTGGGTTATTGTTGATAGATTAACCAAGTCTGCTCATTTCTTGCCGATACGAGAGACTTATTCCCTTAAACGTCTTGCTAATATGTACGTGAATGAGATTGTGAAGTTGCATGGCATGCCTATATCCATAGTTTCGGATTGTGACCCAAGATTCACTTCAAGATTTTGGGTTAGCTTGCAAAAAGCTATGAGCACAGATTTACGATTCAGTTTGGCATACCATCCTCAAACGGACGGACAATCGAGAGGATAATTCAAACTCTTGAAGATCTATTAAGACTCGTGTCCTAGACTTCAAGGGTAGTTGGGATAAGTATTTACCATTGGTGAATTCTCCTTCAACAACAAGTTATCGTGCAAGTATAGGTGTGGCTCCATTCAAGCATTATATGGACGAAAATATCTCTCTCCAAAGATGTTGGGACGAGGTGGGTGAAGCAACATTGTTGGGACCCGAAGTTGGTACGTTTGACTACTGAAAAAGATCCAAATGATTCTACAACGATACAAACGACACAAGATCGACAAAAGAGTTATGCGGTTCTTCATCGAAAGGACGTGGAATTTAGTATAGGGGATCATGTATTGTTGCGAGTTGCTCCATGGAAGGGAGTTACAAGATTTGGGAAGAGAGGAAAGCTCAATCCACGATTTATTGGTCCATTTCAAATTCTTGACCGAGTAGGAAATGTAGCCTATAGACTTGCGTTACCTCCGAGTATGTCTCGTGTTCATAATGTGTTTCACATATCTGTACTTCGTAAATATGTGAAAGACCCGAACCACGTTATAGAGTTAGAACCGGATGAAATAGCCGAAGACTTAACGTATGAGGAGGTACCTGTTAAGATCTTGGATAGGAAGGAGCATGTCCTACGCGCAAAGGTCATACCACAAGTTAAAGTTTTGTGGAGGAATCATGCTATAGAGGAAATGACCTGGGAATTAGAAACGGAAATGAAAGCGAGGTATCCTCACCTTTTCGAAACACCAGGTACGTACGTCAATTTCGAGGACGAAATTTCATAAGGAGGGGAGGTTGTAAGACCCCAACTTATTATTAATGAAATTTAATTTTCTATTTTGAAATAGTAAGGGTTGATTTGATTAATGTGGATAGTTATGGGTAAAATACGCAAATATTTCAAAATAAGCAAGTGGTTATAAAATATTCATTGTTGTCGGGGAATATTCGTTTGGTCGTGGAATATTTTTGCTGTCGGGGAATATTCGTACGATGACGCAGTCTTTTGTGGGCCCCATAACGGAAAGCGATTGAATGAAGAAAATGACAAATATAAGTTGTTTAAAAATAACTCTGCAGTAGTTGTTACTGAAGTATTATCTTGTTAAAATACTCGGTGGTTAAAACACAAGAAGATACCCAGATTGCACCAATTATTGATTCTTACGTAAAAAGGCACTACTTGAATAATGGTTACAGTGAATTATTGTTCAAGATTTTATTGACTTAATAATTGTCATGCGTTGATATTTTATATTCACGTTGTTTCAATAATTGTCATTACACAATATTTTTCATTATCGAAGCAATAATTCATATTATCTCGAATAATATTATTAGATAACATTATTGGCAATGTCTAGAAAGTTCTGCTAAGGAGAGGTTTGGTCACCTAATCAAGCTACAAGAAGGAGAAATTCTTATTGAAAGCCCCTCTTTCACGGGAACTCACGGTTGTCAATATTGTGATTCTGTAATATTATTTGTGAATAATTAATTATTGATTCATATGATGAGAAAAATATTGATTTTATGTGGATATAGATGGAGAAATTTTTAATGTGACAATTGTTGAAAATTGAAATTTTATCTTTTCTCGATAAAATAATTCATTTAAATATATTATTATATTTTAATAATATAATAATGGTGATATTTTTACAACGAATGTGGGATATATGAGTATACGAGGAGGAAGAGTATTTTTTGTTGCAATAAATGTTTAAAACATGTTAAACATGCTCTATTGGAACCCATTTATTGATCAAAATTGATTATAAATTGTAAAATCGCTTCGCTTATGGATTTCTGGCCGGTTTTTGTTTGGAATTTGGAAAACTTTCTTCGCAAAAGTTGTAGAGAATTGAATTTCCTATACAAAGTCGCGAGATTCAAATTTTCTGATAAAAGGGCTATTTATTGTGAATTATTGAAGTTCCAGAGTTTCAAAATAATTAATTTTTGGAAGTTTAAAATAATTTAAATTACAAAAACGTTTTTCTTATTTTTTGAGAGGTGGGTTACATGTGTGGCTGATGGTTGAGTGTGCGTATGAGGATTTTGAAAAAATATAATAATATTTAATAAATTTTCTACTTTGGTGTTCTAAGCATTTTCCTATAAATAGGGTGCTTAGTTTAGAATTGAAAATCACACCAGAAACTGAAGTTTTCTCTCTCTATATTATCGAGCCTATTCTTGTGAGTATTTTGAGTATACTTTGAGTATTGCTATACTGCAAGTTCAAGTTATAGTCAATATCCTGTTTCAACTAGGAATCTACTGTCTTTGTGAGGTAAGGATATTATTTTTTCGTAATGATATTATTTCTTCAATATCATTATGTTGAGATATTGATCCGGTTTTTATCAAATTTGGAACTTTTGGTGTCTGAGTTACTATTCACGTGAGTCGTATATCGCACTATTCACGATACTGATCATTATTCACGAATCACGACACTATTCATCGAAAAATGAAAATTTTCCTTTTAGTCAAAAATATCTATTCGGATACTAGCTTTGATTGTATCCATGTTTTGATCATTCTTGAATTTTACACCACTGCGATTATTTTTGAGGTATTTTTAGACGTGGATAAAATAAAGTACAAATCCTTAATCCTTAATCCTTAATCCTTGTCATTTTGTTTCAATGGATTCGTTTTTTAAAAATATTTTCATCATCTTCTATCTTAAATGATGATATTATGGAATATCTTTGGCCCGAGTGCAGATGAATGATTTCGATGAATATCTTTGGTAGTAGTGCAAAGATGAATGTGTTTAGATGAACATGACTAATCGATGAATATCTTTGGCTCAGAAGTGCAAAGATGAATATTTGATTCCAGATGTATATTGATTGATGTTACGAGGATAAAAATAGATTTACAAACTTTTAAATTCATACATACAAGATAGTAGTTTGCATTCTCTACTTAACTCTTCTAATGAATTATTATTTCCTCTGCGAATAATTGTTTAAAACTTGTTGTCTATTGTATTCTATTAGTTTTTTTCCTGTTGAAGACTAATGATAATTTGTTGTATATTATCTTAGTCATAATATTCTTTACTGGGCTAGTTGAGCTCACCTTTTCCTTTTTGTTCCATTTTTCTTCTCGTGGAGGCGAGAATATAGCGAATACGTAGCCTCAGGTATGGAATGAAGGTTCTAGAGAGAGTTGTTTAGTAGTCCTCACCATTTTTGTAAAATAATGTATCAATAAATGTGATGAGGATTTATTTGAGTATAGATATTGTCTAGAAGATAATATTTGTATTCAAACTCACAGTTTTACTGTTGTAATAATAAAGTTGTAGTTGTTTCTGTACCATGTATTGACAACTCAGAATGGGTGATGTATACCTATTTTGGGGGCGTCACAACTCCAATGTAGGTACCACCGTAGTAACCGATGTTACCTCTTTTTCTTCCTCAATATCATTCATCATACTAAGGTATGGCGATATTTCCATCTCTCCCTCAGAGTAGTCTTCCTCAAAAAAGTACTCCTCTGCCTCCGACTCCTTTAGAATCACTATTGGTACCTCCGCCACTGGCATGGGTATAGGCTCTACTTGGTTCACAAGCTCTTCGCTCACCGCGTGTATATCTCTATACATCAAGCTATCGATCGACATCCTACAATAACACATATGTTGATTAGTACATAACACATAATTGTATAAGCACAAATCACATTTAATTTATTTAGGGTTACTTTCCATCTTTTAAATCTTTCTTGTCTCGAGTTTCCTCAAGACCTTATTAACTCATTCAACTCAAGTAAAGCTCAAGATTTTTTTTCTTCCTTTGAACTTCTCTTCCTTAACGAGGTTATTAGCCTAAGGTTTTTCCCCCCTTAAGTTTTATAACCTAATGCTTTGATACCAACCTATGACGCCCCCAAATTCGGGTATCTTTCAACCCGACAGATGGTGCTCCACGGTGCTATAGTTCACACAAACATTCAATTGAAAAAGCCTCAAGGGAACGAATCTGTCTTATATATATTCCAAAACAATACTACCATTCCCCAGGTTCTTTATAACCGTTACATTTGTTCTTGTCATAATATCAAATATTATCATTAAAAACCTATACTATTACATAGGTACGCTACAAGTTCGCTTTAGCCTTCACTTTATCCTTGTCGAATCCTTTGGTCATATCGTCTAAGCTGCAATCATATGGTTCGAGCAAGTGTGAGCATAACACGCTCAGCAAGTACAACAATTTCATTTTTAAAAGCATGCTTGAAACATAGGAATTGTATATCTTCAATAACTGGATGATAGTTACGGAGTACTATCAATACTTCAAAATAGCTTTCCTTTTTCCTTCAAAACATTTTACAATAATAATATTCCTCAATTCATCAATTATGGTTCAAGACGTGAATGTCTTATAGTTTCTTTGAAAAGGACAACCCGGAACTAAGTCCGTAAGTCCGACATAGCTTACGAGTACATCTAGGTGATCAGCCTATAGTACCCTATGTTGATCAACACTACATCCATTAAACGTGTGTACGTTTAAGTTGTGGCAACCTCACGTGCCCATCGAATACTCGATGAAAATACATTTGTTTATTCATATTCGAAGCTTACCTTGAATCCGCACCAAATAGTTGGCGTGGGATAGCATTAGCAATTCTATATTGAAAGACTTGTAAGCAGCTTCAATCAATCTATCACGATTAGTCTAGCCAGAGCTAAACCGCATCGACTCTTTCTTTGAAACCATACACGCATCTCATAATTTGAATCATTTGAAAACCTCGGCTAACATGAAGGTTAGACAAGCGTTTAAGAAAAACTTGCCTTCATATATGCTATAGTATAATTACGCTTCCTTTGAGTCTTTACAATCTCTAAAATACATAATCACATAACATACCACATTAGGTCATGAATGAACATACATAGTTCCTAATGAATCTTACCCTACTTCTCAATCTAATCCTCAGATTAGATTTGTTATTATTTGTTTTACTTTCCGTCATTCTTTTTACATCATTCTTACCGACTTCGCCTCTTCCATAACTTAAGTGAAGTTATTTCATTAGTACAACTGAGTTCTTGAGGGTAGTCGATTCAGTCGTATTTAAACTACTGACTTATCTTTGGTTTTGTTACTTGGCCCAAGTCTGTCACCTGATTAGGCAAAAATAGATTTGGTTCTTATGAAACTCCGGCTATTTATTAAGTGACCCACATCCAAGATTGACCATTCAATTCCTACAAGTCATGAATTACATCCTTTATATGTTAAATTATAAGAATTTCGTATTTCGAATCTGTTAACTTTCGAGAATTCACCTTTCAAAGTTCAGTTTCAGCGAAAGATTTCGGTCTGTATGCCGTTCAAAACTCGTTTTTCTTACGTTATAAAATTGAATCCAAGCCAGTCCTTCCATGATGACTCTTGGTTACCTTATCTCCGCATTAATTTGGCATTGGAAGCGGCATTTCCAAGTCCAGCGGCTTGACTTTTGACCTTTGATCACAGGACTTTGCTCACGTTTGTGACGTTTAAGTCTATTTCTTTAAAATCCACCATAACCGTTGCTAATGATACTCTAAAGCAGAATAATGAGGAATACTCCACCAGATTTACATATCTACATCCTAACCAATCAAGATGCATATCTTATTTCTGAGCAGTTCCAAAATTTCGAATTATAAGCCCAAGTTAACTTCCAGACTTTCTGTGGTTTTAACTTTCGCGCCAGAAAGCAACTTTACGATTTCTGTTGATCGCCAGCCTGTCGATAGTTGTGAATGCATTCAAGGCATTCTTATATATCTTGTCTATAAACACATTCTCCACTCATCCATAGTTCTTAGCAAAAAGAAATGAAAAGAAGGATAGAATTCCGGTTTATAAGAATTTACCCTTTAAGTAGTTAACGTTAACCCGTGACAAGCGTCTTTTGGTTTTTGAAAAAGCAGAAGGATTATAGGATTCTAGCTCTTTTTCTCTCTCTCAAATATATTTGAAAAACTTTGCCAAAAACAACAAAATCCAACTCTTAACTTTTCTGTTTATAGAAAACGAAATGAGAACAAAAATGTCCAATTTTCCACCTCCTTGCCCATGAACACCACTTTGTCGCCAAATACATTACTTGGTGATTGGCTGGTACACTTATTGCACACCAAGTGTTGAAGCCCTACATGCCGCCGTTCGTCCCCATGGGTTTGCTTATCAGGGTTTACCCATCCATTGACCTTGGGATTCGACCCGCGGTTTACTTTTTGGATTGAAGCTTGACGTGAAAACATTTGGCTTTAGCTGTGATCTAATATTGAGCTCTGACTTGGGCTTGTATACTAGTTCATTGGACATGTTAATTAATCCAAGTCAATTGGATCCAGATAAATCCTGCTCCATTACTCTAATAATCTGACTCGTATTCTACCGCATTATTATAGCGTATTCTCTTTGTATAATATAGTATAATAATGCGTGTTATATATGCGTTATTATTCTTCTTACCATGCTACGTATATACATACTGATATAATACTAATATTCCTTGACATTATAATAATCGAAATGATTCTCGCATTACATTTCCCTTTTGGAAACCTCTTTCCACAAAACCCAAGGTTTTAAGTCATGAGAAGCGAAAACTTACGTTCTTATAGCATGAAATATTATTGGATATTCCGTATGCTAAATATTATTCATTTCTATTCATGTTTCTCGAGAATCCCGAGCCCTAACTCCGAGCACGTCATCGGATGGAAATAGTGTTTTCGTAAACAATCTCAGAAAACCTTACGTTCTCGTGCCCGATAATTCACAGCCAATTAATTCTAACATGGCTTGAATCTTAACCACATCTACCACGTTTCTAGGTGTTGGCAGCGACCTACCGAACATCTTACTCGTATAATAACTTTCGGTAAAATTCATTTAATAATCGTAATCAAATAAAATTTAATTAATTTAGAATTCCGAAATTCTCAAGACTTCAAAACCTACCCCTTCTTGTGAAGTTTTGTCCCAGAGTCTCGGCCCATTCTTACGTAAACAAATGGGAAACTTTTCCTTCATTTTACTTTCAACTCACGTTAACTGCTTGAGCATACCATTGGTTTACTTCTAAGTGCCTTTCACGCAAGGTAACCACTTTATTTCTCAAGACTTGTTTCCTTCTGTCAATGTCCACAGATGAGGAAGCTCTTAAATACGTTTCGTGCTTTTCTGCTTGAATAGACTTATACTGCAGCTACTGGTTTATAGTCGGGTTTGTGAAGAGATATGATACGAACCACATCGAACACGTTATGCCTTCTTTCCATTTACAGAGGTGAAGGCTGCTTCTATTACCTCCATATCATTCTTAAAATCTGAAAATTCCACACTGAGCCTCGGACTTAACTTCCCGCTGCTTTCGAAAATGTATCTTCCCTTTCCAAGCGATACTTTTAGAAAGACGTAAGACCACCACTAACTCCCTAACCTGCGATGAGAGATGCATGCTAGGTTGTCTGTTGCGAGTAGCTACTAATCCAGGCTCTTGTCGGCATTACCATATGCTGGATTTGTTGTACCATCTGGGGGTCCCGACGTTGACGGCGTTCACTTTACTTAGTCCCGTGAGGCGGTGTGACTACACTTCAAATCCTTTGCTTGCCTTCGTGGCGGCGTGCACATACTAACATGAAAACTATTGTTGTAAGTAAATTCTACGAATAGTAGATGTTAAGTCCCAGCTCCCTTTGAAATCCATAACCACGAAGTCTTACGCATATCTTACAAGCGTTTGGTTTTTGTAAGTTTCCGCTTTTTGCTTCCGATAGTGCGGCATGGATGATCATAGTATAATCTTAAGCGTATTTCACTTTTGCTCTTTGAAACTCCTCCAAAAGTTCCGCGTGAATGGCGTGGATCATGGTCCGGACCTGATAGCCAGAACTCGTATAACCGAAATGATTTCTTTGACATAAAGCTTAGCTAGCTGCTATAAATTTTACCTAACTCCTGGCCGGTAGAAAAATAGTATGTTTAGTTAATCGATCCTTTGTTACCCAAATAACGTAATGTCCGCCTGTTGTCGTTGGAAGTCCCACCTACTAAGTCCGCATTGATATGCTCCCGTTTCCACTCACGGAATCTTAGGTGGTTTATATGGGTGCACTAGTGTTTTTAGTTACGACGCCTAACTTTCGGCAGGATTAAGGAGATTCTGTAACATACGCAATCTCCTCTTAGGTATTCGTACAAAAGAGATTACGGCTGAAGGTCTGTGATACATCTGAATACTTCTATGATATCTTGAGTACCTCAAGCTATCAAACCCTCGCACATAATCTCTTCCTTCAACTTGGAATTATTTGCAGACTGAATTCACCCCTCGAAATAAAGTAAACCTAACTTTATCGAGGGATTTATACTTAGTCTTCAAATTAACCTTCGTTATCTTCTTCATACTTTTCGCATTCTGAGTACTCCATTTGTACTTTATTAACCGTTCCATTATGGTTAATTGGAGTTTCTGTTGCAAATAACATCTCCACAATTTCCCTTGGTAGCTTAACTTCCTAATCCATCCTGCATCGTCCTACATGATTAACTCATCACGAATCGTTAACGTTGTTTGTTTCCCTCTACCCTTCCAGGCTTTCGGTAGCATTAACATCTACAACCATACTTCTGAGATGATATAAGATATCCACAATCATAATCTTTTGTTAATTCTAACCACCTTCTACCTCTCATATTTCAACTCATACATGTGAAGATATATTTTTAGACTTTTATGATCAGTTTATATCTCAGCTGCTCCCGTATAAATAATGTCTCCCATATTTTCAAAAGCAAATACTCACATACGAATTTGAGGTCATGAAGTAGGATAGAACTTCTTGCATAATCCCTTTAGCCCGGCGTGGCCTTGTCTGTATTTGGCCTTGCCAAAGCTGGCCACGCATGACCCTAGTCACCTACTATCTGAAGCATACCGCTATAAACTACAAAATTTCAATGTCATCTGGTAAAGGGCTCCCAGATTGCCTCACTCGACCTCACTTTTTTGTTCTAAAAACTATGCTCACACTTTT